>JAKELK010000580.1:0-23721 GCA_021525775.1 Lactarius deliciosus
TTTCTGGCATACGGGATTGGCCCCGCCCAACGAAGGTGCGCGACGTACGCTCCTTCCTTGGCTTCTGCAATTTTTACCGTCTCTTCATTCGCGGTTTCGCCACGTACGCCCGAGCACTCAACAAACTCACACGTAAAGACTCCGAATGGACCTGGGGCAAAGACGAAGAATTAGCCTTTCAAACCCTTAAAAACCTCGTCACCAGCGAACCAGTACTCGCACATCCCAAGTTGACGGATCAATTCGAACTCGAAGTAGACGCATCTGGATACGCCATAGGAGCAGTCCTCCTACAAAAGAAGACAGACGGAAAGCGACACCCCATTGGCTATTTTTCAGCTACACTAAACGAAGCGGAGCGCAACTACGACATATACGATCTGGAACTTCTCGCTATTGTCAAAGCGCTGCGACACTGGAGACCATTCTTAGCAGGATCCCCGCACAAGATCAAAATCTTCTCGGACCATCTCAACCTGACGCACTGGAAATCCCCCCAGAAGATAAGTCGCCGTGTAGCTCGAGAAGTCCTAGAGCTTATGGAATACGACTTCGAGATCCACCATATCAAAGGGACCAACAACGGACGCGCAGACGCCCTATCCAGACGACCCGACTACGACCGAGGAGAGAATGACAACGAAGGGGTCACCGTGCTACCGGAAGAAGTCTTCGTTCGGAACCTAACCACACAAACCCCAGAGACGCTCGAACAAGACGAAAACACCCTGCGGCCATGGGTAGACCCCCACAAGCTCAAGAAAGTCGACGGAATCTGGTACCAGCAAGGCGCGCGAGTAATCACCCGGCGGACAAGACGCCATACGCACCATCATCGCCAATCATCATAACCCCCCAGTGTACGGCCATCCAGGAATCAAGCGAACCACTCGGATCATCGAGCGAAGTCACTGGTGGCCATGCATGGTGAAGCACGTCACCGAATACGTCCAGGGGTGCGCAGAGTGCCAACACCACAAGGTCAATAACCGACCCACGAAAGCACCCTTAATGCCTATTACACCCGTGACCGACGCTAAGCCTTTTGAAGTCATAGCCCTCGACTTTATCACTAAACTACCCACATCTCAAGGGCATGATTCGATCCTCACGGTGACCGACCACGACTGCACCAAAGCATCTATCTTCATCCCCTGCGTCGAAGAAATAACAGCAGAAGAAACTGCCGCCCTGTACGTCACTCATGTGTTTCGAAGGTTCGGACTACCGGCAAAGATCATTAGCGACCGAGACCCACGCTTCGCATCAAAATTCACCCGCGAATTATGCCGAATCCTAGGAATCTATCAGAACATCTCCACAGCTTATCACCCTCGAACGGATGGACAATCGGAACGCACCAATCAATGGCTAGAACAATATCTAAGGTTCTGGACCAACGAGCGTCAAGATAACTGGGCGCGATTCCTACCCATGGCAGAATTCGCTCACAACAGCTGGCCACACGAAGCAACAAGGAAGTCTCCATTCTCACTCATGATGGGGTATGACCCTCGCGCTGATTGGATCGATAAGCCATCCCCTATTCCCCAGGTGCTCACGCGACTCCAACAATTCCGAGAAGCGCGGAGAGAAGCCCACGACCTCATCAAAAAGGCACAATCGCTGTGGGTCAAACACCGAGATACGCCCAAATACCAGATAGGGGACCAGGTATGGTTAGAAGGACGTCACCTTCGAACCAATCAACCAACGGCGAAACTCGCGGCGCGACGGCACGGACCTTTCAAAATCACACGAGTGCTGTCGCCTGTCAATTACCAACTAGAGCTTCCCACACAGTGGAGTATCCACCCCGTATTCCACATCGATTTACTCACGCCTTATCGCGAAACGCCCATGCATGGGGAAAACTTCCAGCGCCCACCACCGGATTTGGTAGATGGTGAAGAAGAATACGAAATCGAACGAGTTCTAGACTCTCGGCAATTCGGCAGAAGCAAAAAGCTCCAATACCTCGTAAAGTGGAAGGGCTATCCAGACTCGGAAAATCAGTGGGTCAATAAGGATGACATCTTCGCTGACGAAGCCATAGCGGAGTACGAGCGGAGTTCGACTGCCAGCAAAGCCCATATAAGCGAGGTCGACGACGCTAAGTACCCCCCATCTCCTCACACTGGATTCCACTATCAACCAACAATGTCTCTTCCCTCTTCCACCGCTTCCACCACTGTCGCTCCCTTCCTCGGGGAGTCGCTCACCTACGAAGAGCTCAACGCCGCCCTCGCCAATATCGCACCCATTGAAGACATTGAAAACCCCAACACCCCCGAAACCTACTGGCTACTCACCGCCGACGGCCAGCGGCTCAACTCCGTCCCCTACACCGAGGCCCAAGTGCGTCGGCTTCGTGCAGCTCTCAGAGACAGTGAGTCTGCCTCTCCTGGACCTCTCCCGGTACGAGTCGAGTACCGGGTCGAAGCGGAAGAAGAACGCAGCGACGCACCGATGGGAGGAGTGGAGGTTCGACGCGGAGAGGTGGAGACTCGAGCAGCTGTCGATAGCAGCGACAAGGAGAATGAGGATCCTCGAGAAGAGGAGACTCTTCGACTTGACGATGCGCGCGCGATTCAAGAGCAACCGGAACGGGAGCTAAAGGCTTGGTACCCAGCTGAGCACCCGTCCATTATTACCACTACCGACTCTGACCACCCGAGGGAAACCCCGTACACACTCGACACCGTGGGTCGCCCCCTGTATCGGGGTGACATTGTCCAGGACGACACGCCCCCATCTCACCATCTCGCCGTGCTTAACCGCCGGCTTACCGACTCTCGCTTCGCCCCGCACGGTTACGAACACAACCGCGGGGAGAAGTTCGTCAACTTTCCCATCACCGACTCACAGGGGGTCACCACGCAAGCCCCTTACATTCAGGTCATCATGAATCCCGACCCCATCGTCCTCGCCCTCGCCTCGGACAGCGACAGGACGTTCTCCAAGCCTCTATACGCCGAACCCGTTGTCCGGGAAGTAGGCAAACCCCACTACTCCGTCGAGGAGACCTTCGCCCTTGTTAGGGGCCACGCCAACCAACATCGACTCGACACGGCGGTCAACGCCCTACACGACGTAGGGCTTAAAGCTGAGTTGCACCGTTACCGAGCCTATAGGATCGAGGCTGAGCGAATCGAGCAGCGGCTTCACGCCTTGGCCCAGGCATTGGGCGGCGTTCAAGGGGAGCTCGCGCGCAGCAAGTTCCGGTTGGAGATGGCGGATGTCCACAACCGAGTGGAGTCGGTCCAAGCGGGATGGATAGGAGGTATCGGACCTATTCGGCGCCGGGGTCGTCGCGGCTGAAAAGGGGGTGATGTCACGGTACGCGAAGTGAACGCTTACTATACGGTGATGACTCCCTTAGTAAGTCGTAATATGTCATGGACTTTAGTATCAGTCAGCGTAGTTGTACAGTATCACATGCCGATGTGGCATGACTCATTCCTAGGACAGCTATAGTAGGGTTCGAGCTACTTACGCTACTAGTCGTACGGATTCGGGAGGAGCTTTAAAGCGTCCTCGTACATGTATAAATAGTGGCTCGATAAGACCAAGATACGCCATCTTGGTCTTCTTCAATCACCACTTCATCCTCTTCTCTTCTTCGCGTGCCTTCGCTTGTCTCCGTTGAGCAAGTTGTCTTCATCGATCGCCTAGTGACTCGGACGTCCTAGTGCCGGATACACCCACGTCACGCGCCTCGATAAAGAGTCGTGTACACGTGTCCAAGTCACGTGACTTGTCAAGAGAATATTCGCTAAGTCGTAAACGCCCTTTCGCAGTCCAGGTCGGACTAACGCCAGTGGTGGCGTTACAGACCGGGTGTAACTTCTTCCCCTACACTATCTACTGATACAACCCTGTCTCGTACATACAACGGTTTGTTATGATAAGGTGTTTCGGGCCCCCCTTGGGGCTGAAACCAAGAAGCCCCTTTTCTCAAGGCGCACCACTTCCACGGCCTTCCAGGTCGCGGTAGACAACGCCTTCACGAGCTCATACGCCACCCTGTTTAGACCGGCGGACCCCCCGGAACCATTACGATGCCCGGGCGGGGACCACTCCGCTCCAACGCCCACATACTATACCACTGCCAACGATTCTATTTCGAACGGCATGCTTTCGGAGTGGTCAAATACGGCCGCATCATCCCCTACGACAAACTCTTGTCCTCCCACAAGAAAAACGCCCTCCGCTTTTTAACTGTTCTACAGGAGACCCGCGCACTCTCCAGGCCCGAAAACAGACCAAACGCCTATGTGCCGCCCGAACCCGACTGAGGACGACACACAACACTCCACGAAAGTCAGACACTTCAAAATCTAGGCGTCTGACGCCAGGTGTCAACTACTCAGCATTATTGCTAACGAATAGGCGCAACCGATTAGGATGCCTGATGGACGCGGGTCTTAAAAGGCCTGCAAACTTCTACTACCACTACTTAGTACACGCTCCCAAAATGTAGTCTCGGCTATGACCGAACTGTACCCATGGTACGCATCCCGGGATAAAATGGTTCAAAAAAAATAATCTTTGCGGTACGGGGACCTGTTTTTGTTATTATTGGTACGATATAGGGGCTTTGGTGCGAAAGTTACAGCAAAATTACTTGTAGACTGACCCAATAATTGTAAGCTACGAGCGATTCTAAGATCACCCTAGAGCTTACAAGCCAGGCAAATCAATTTTCATGACGGCAGGAATGAGGCATAGTAATGTGTCAACGTGTCAACGTGTCAACCATGACGTGACGGAAGGAACTTCACGCGTTCCTCAACTTCCTCTATCACGCGTCTCCCCTCTGCCTCCTCGTTCTCGACACATCTTCGTCCTGACCGAATCCGTGCGCGTATCGATCGTTTCGTACGCGTTCCGGTTTCACCTCGCTCCTGTGGTCTGGGAAAGCTCTCTCGTACCGCCTCGCTTCGCTCTCGCGCTTTGTCTTAGACTCGGACTCGGGCTTCTCTTAAATCTCTCCTTCCTCTTTGACCACTCTCTGCCCACGAATTCTCACGCACGCGCTTTCGAGCACGTTCAGGGTCACGATCTATACCCCCCTCAGTACTCTCACCATAACCAATGACCTTACCGATGGACCTCTCTGCCTTGGAACTCGGACCCCTGCGCGACGGGTTCCTCGCGCGTGAGCATCTGAATCAAGTTGAGGGTCGCAGGTTCAACAAGACGGAAGAAGGCGTGTGGATTTCAAGAATTGCCAAGGACGTCGAGCGTGACGAGCATGCTGTACGTCGCCCTGCCTCACAGTATCAGTGATGTTCTAATTGACACTCTGTAAAAGACTGCTGTGGTTAAAGACTGGCTCAAGATTGTCTTTTCGTCAAACAAGCGAGATTTTTACAATTTTGTCCCACCACTCGACGACGAAAAATATAAGTTGTTCGTTCAGTATTTCTGGCTCATGAATGCGAAGGATGTTGCTAAAGCGAACGAACTAATCCGCGAGGCGCGTCGGATCTGGGGCATGGAGCCACAGAGTCCCTATGCCCATTCCCCCCGAGGAGAGCGCCTGGAACCCCAGGGTGACCCCGCGTTTTCTTCCTCAGCTGTGCTCAATCGATCGCCTTCCCTAGGAGGCCAGGCTTCCAGTTTTGTGGTATCACCCTCGACTTCGACTCAAGCATTTGGTGTCAGTACTAAAACCAAGTTGTTCAAATTACGTGCAACTCTAAAGTGCAAGCGGAGACCTACGCCGTCTGTCATTACTAAACGTCAAGGCGCCGTCCGGAGCAGCTTTAAGAAAATGCGCAAGTCGGTTCCTAAGGCGAGACCGACCGCTGGAGAATCGAATCTTTCGGCCGACAAGAACAAAACCTCGACGGTTCTCTCGGACACGGGTGAGTGTTTTGGAGGCGGGGTGACTCGTTCGTTGTGCTTATGTCGATGCAGGTGTCGGCGGTGTGGTGGGTGTCACCCCTGACCGACGGAAGATTGGTCGTGGTAGTAAGCACGGGGCTACCCAGTCTCTTAGGTCCGGAACCAGGAAGACTACTCGAGCGCTCAACAGATTGCGGCGGGGCGATCGTCATCGGGGTTCCACTGCGAGTGTGAATGGGCGCGGTGCTAGAGCTCGTCCTTTGCAATTATCCGGACACAACACCCGGACCAGACTGAAATGTGGTGCCATACCACCGAAGGTCATAAATAGTGGTACGGTTGCTTTTCCAGTCACCCGAGATCAACGCCCCGTTCCTACCTCAGACCAAGCCACAGACTGCGCATCCGCTCCCGCTCCCGAGCTACCGTCGCACTCGGTTTCCGGCCCTATGATAACGCGGCGCAAAACTCGTTCTATGGAGGCTAATGGGCCTGGATTGAAGAGAACAAGAGTCACACGGCGGCCCTCCGCGCTCAATGGACCTCCACCACGCTCATCTGCGAAGAAGCAGACTCCTCCAGAATTGGCCATTTCTGGGCATATCACCGAGCTGGATCGAGACCTGGCACGCATCGGTGCTATGGCGCAGGAGCGCCATGTCGGTGGCCTCATTGCGCCTGTCTATTCACTTGACAAGGCCGCTGAGACTATTCCCGAAGACGAAGATGACCCGAACGACGCTACAAAGGCAAACGAGTATCTCTCTGTATACGTTGGACCAGAGGAGCCGGAAGCCGCTGTTTTTCCCAAGCGGCTACTTCCTGTTCGGCCTCCCATCTGGGCACAGGTATGGCGGGTAGGATATGGTTGCCCAGATCATGTCGATAATACCGTCTCCAGTCACGACAGGAAGTGTGCAAGTCCCTTGACTCCTTCAGGAGCTATCAAAGCGGCGTTTATCATATAAATGATATCGCTAAAGGATACCTTCTTGGTGGACATTCTTCCAGGTTTGTTCTCTGTTGGCTCGCGGTCAGATTTACCTAATGAATTGGTAGCCGTGATCTATTCTACCACAGTGGGAAGCTTATCATCTCGCATGGGTAAATGTTTCTACGTTCCAACGTAAATGTTTATTGAGGCAGGAAGTCCCTAGCGGCGGAAAAGCAAAAGCCCTACATTCCAAGAATCGCCGTCAAGAAGTTCGGGGACCAGGTGACCAGTCAGAAGACGATCCATCCATCCGCGCACTTCTCGACAATCATAAATGCGGACGACCACTTGTCCTTCTGGCAGACGATAATTACAGATTATTCCCTTTCGACCTTACTGCCAACGGGTATACGTATGTCGTACTTGGACTCTATTGGATCACACATGCTTGGGGTAGGTCACTCGCGTCGCATGTGTGATAGGGCTACTCCTTAGCCGTCCCCTCAGCGGAACTTCAACAGGTCAGCGGGGGCAGTCGTGTCGTCTGTTACAAGTTCGCATTCCAATGGTGCGAAGGGCAAGGTGATCCGTGGTGGCCCCAGGATACGGAACAGGTATCAGCAGACACACGGGCGGAGGCCAGCCAAAATCTAGTTGACGAGGACGAATCAAATGATTTGTCGGATGGTAAGAGTCTCCCCGCAGTGATTTTTGAGCCATAATGAGTTTGATTCGTATAAGTTGGCCAGGAATATTCTCAACCGTGTGTATTTATTTCCCTTCATCACCCCAGCCTTTCTGATCCAAACCTAGCCTTCAACCCGAAATTACCACCCACCATTGCCTGAGTTGTCGGATGAACTCACCGTTGGTATACCAGGATACACCTATGTGTAGCGGTGCGACTGCCGCGCTACGCCAAGTCAAGTGTAAAGTAAGGTGAACTGTTGAGGGAGCACACTCAACTTAGCGCGGAGACAAGTCACGCGCTAGACGTACAGTCACAGTGGAGAACGCAGAACGTATGGGTCTTTATACAAGGCCCTAACTGCTAAGATCACACTGTGGCACGCTGAGTGGAGAACCAAGAGGACAAGTTCAGATTGTGAAAGAGTAAGGAGTACAAGGGAAATACGCACCTGAGTGGAGAACCAAGAGGACAAGTTGGTTCCACTCAGGACGTTACAGGGAAGCTTATATACACTACTGCGGCTGAGTGTGAACTGAGTCTGAACACTATTACTAAGTGTATAGTAAGACTCCATGACTCAGGAGCTGACGCGTCGTGTCTATTAATAGCGCTATCTATTGTGCTGACTGAGGCACTTGTCATAGCGCTTACGAGCGGCTCCACTTTGCTGAGTAAAACCTAATACAGCGAGTAAGCGTAAACTACTAAGCATGTTCTGGATCCTTCCAGACCCTTCTGTAACCTTCCGTCCCTTATCTACCAATCAGAACTAACATACGTATAAGGGGCCTAAGTCCCACGATCACGTGCACATGGGTGGCAAACCCTTGTGACTAACTCGAAGTCTCTGTACTTCGGCCCTTTATATCTCCCTTATATAAATCCGTATAAATACAGAAAAATAAGGAAAATAATACGCGTCCATGACATCACCCCCCTCCTTAAGGGTCGACGTCCGCGTTGGCCTCTGTGTACATATGAGAAGGCTGCCAAGGCAAGGACGCGTAAATGAGAGCCGCTATTTTTCTAGGTGCGCCCGGGTTAGAGGAGTGGAACTCCTGTACTTTATCCGGGGCATGCGCTAGATTTTTAGCCGGTTCCCAAGTATCCTCGCCTTCACCGTAACCTTTCCAGCGAACTAGGTACTTAAGAGTACGACCAAAGAGTTTGCTGTCTCTTATATGGTCAACTTCGTACTCTTCTTCCCCTTCGACTGTGACGGGTTCAGGTGGAGGTGGCAAAAGCCCGTTAACTTCGTTTCCTTTGTAGGGGGAGAGGCGGTCTACATGAAATACATCATGGATCCGTAATGCAGGGGGGAGTGCAAGCTTATAGTCGACGTCACTTAGGACTTTAGTGACTTCAAATGGGCCCAACTGTTTGGGTCCCAGTTTGGACGACTGCTGGTGTATCTTTATTTGCTTGGCTTGCAACCAAACTTTATCCCCGACGTTGAAGACGTATGGCTTGTGTCTTTGTTCAACGTCCGTCTGCATTCGCCGTTTACTTAGGCGTAGAGCTGCCTCTGCATCCTTTCTTGAGGAAACTAGGTGTTGAAGACGCTTATCGAGCGTTGGAATACCGGTTGGCCTACCAGCGGGAATTGTGAAGTCAGGCGTATAGCCGTATAGTAGCTCAAAGGGTGTGTGACCCGTGGCTGAGTTGAGTCTACTGTTGACTACGAATTCTGCTGTAGGGAGCAGGTCTGCCCAATCATCCTGTCTCTTGCTAATGAACAAGCGCAAGTAGATTTCTACTTCTTGGTTTTTGCGCTCTACCTGTCCGTTAGCTTGAGGGTGATAGGCTGTGGTGAGACCTGCGTCTATTCCGAGTCGCTTGTAAAGTGCCCGCATGCTCCTTGCAGCAAACTGGGGTCCCCTATCGCTGATGACTTTGCGAGGGATCCCGTGCAAGGGGAAGACTTGCTCGAAGTAGATGGATGCTACCCCATCAGCCGTAATCTGAGAGGTCACAGGAAATAGATGGATCTGCTTGGTGTAGTGATCCACTATGTTAAGGATCATATCCTTTCCTCGTGACATGGGCAGTGGACCGATTAGATCGATCCCAACTAACTGCCATGGGCCCTCAGGTACTTCTTGCGGCTGAATGATGGCTTTGGGGTGCAGATCTTTGCGATAACGTTGGCATCGATCGCATCCTTCTACGTATGAGCTTATGAAGCCTGCCATGCGTGGCCACCAATAGTAGCGACTGACTAGCTCGATGGTTCCGTTTTTACCCGGGTGTCCTGTAGTAGTACTGTCGTGGCATGACTTTACCACGTCTCTACGTAGGGCACGGTCGTTGGGTACATAGAGTTTTCCTCTATGGTAAACGAAACCGTCTTCTTCTTCCCACAGCGCAACTCCATCTGTAAGAGCCTTAGGAGCGGTCTTCTGTAAGTTTTTAAGACCCTCTATAACTTCGGCTTCTTTTATAGATGCGAGTTTGATGCGGCTGCCTAGGGAGTCCACTTCTGGGCGGAAGTGTGCTTTGGCGGCATTGAGGAAGTGCTTAGGTTGTAAAACCTGAACCTGGCGGTTATCCTCATTGTCCCTGACGTGGTCTTTGGAGAATCGACTGAGTGCGTCGGCTTGCATGGAATCTCCTTTCTTGTAAGTGATCTTAAAGGCGAAGCGACTTAAATATAACGCCCAGCGTGCTTGCCGGCGATTTAAGTCTTTCATGCTTGCCCACCATTCCATGTTCTTATGGTCGGTGATCGCTTCAAAGGAGATGCCTTCGAGGAAATGTCTCCAGTCCTCTAGGGCGCGGATTAAGCCGAGCATTTCTCTGTCGTAGATCTCGTAGTTGCGCTCTTCTTTGCTCATTGACTCTGAGCGATACGCAACTGGGTGCCAAAGACCGTCTGGGTACTTCTGAGTAAGTATCCCGCCAGTAGCAAATCCTGAAGCATCAGTCTCGACTCGCGTCGGGAGGTTTGGGTCGTACACCTTTAGGATAGGTTCTTGTACGAAACGCTCCTTTAGCTTGTCAAAGGCTTCCTGCTGTTCAGAATGCCAATGCCATGGAGTGTCCTTCTTCGTGAGGTCATGTAAGGGTCGGGCGATGGCCGCGAAGTCCTTTATGAACCTACGATAGAAGTTGGCGAACCCGACGAAAGCTCTGACCTCTTTGAGCGTCGTGGGTGTAGGCCACTCCCTTACTGCAGAGACCTTGCCAGGGTCCATCTGCACTTCTCCGGGACGGATGATCATCCCTAAATACTCCATTTCGCGTTTCTCGAAATCGCATTTCTCTGGTTTGAGATATAAGTCGTAGTCTTGGAGACGTCTGAGCACCTCGCGAACTATGCGACGGTGGTGTTCTAGGTCTCGGCTGTAGATGAGGATGTCATCCATGTAGACTGCGACTTCTCCTTGTGCGATGAGATCGGCGAATACGGCGTTCATGAGGGCTTGGAAGGTAGCTGGGCTGTTTGTCATGCCGAAGTACATTACTTTCGGCTCATACAACCCTCGGTTGGTGACAATAGCACCCTTCCATTCGTCTCCGGCTCGGATTCGAATATTGTGATAGCCCCATCTAACGTCGAACTTTGTGAAGTATTCGGCTCCCTTCAACCGGTTGATAATGTCAGCAGCGAGCGGAAGCGGATAGCGGTTTTTAATGGTGATTTTATTAAGCCGCCTATAATCCTGCACTAGACGTAATTTTCCGTCTTTCTTCTTTATAAAGAATACTGGTGAGGCCATCGGTGACTTTGATGGGACCAGGTATCCCTTAGAGATGTGTTCTTCCAGGAATTTGTCTAGTTCCGTTTGCTCGTTTGGTGACATGGGGTACGATTTGACCTTCCAGTGCTTGACTGCATCTGGTTCTAAGTCTATGGCGTGATCCCATGGTTGATGCTCAGGGAGCCTCTGGGATTCCTCCTCAGAGAATACTTTTGCGAAGTCTCTATAGTGTTTTGGCACCATTTCTTCGAATGTTTTCTTAGGTTTGGCGGCTGTGGCTTTCTCTGCGATCTGCTGAGAGTACGTGAAGCCTGCCAGACAGAAAACTTCGTCTTGGGCCGTGTCTAACACTTTCTCCGCAAGGAGACGGCGACGTTCCATACGGTTCGCCATGATGCGCGTCACCTCTATCTCAAGCTCCGGTTGCGCTGTTTCAGCGGTGGAGTTGAGACGCATTGTGCCTTCCTGCCAATCTATGTTGGGGTTCCGTAGTCTGAGCCAAGGTAGTCCCAATATGACGTTCTCTGGGCCTAGTGAAGTGACTAAGAAGTCATGACTATCTTCACTGGGGCCGACTTGCAGAGTAAGTCTGACTTTATGGGTGATACTACCAGCTTCGTTGAGTGTCCCGTCTATGTTATATAGGGTGATGGGATGCTCAAGAGGAACCTGCAACATCTTATGGCGGTCAGCGTACTTCTTATCCAAGAACAACGAAGTTGCTCCGGAGTCTACCATTGCTGCTACTTTTACAGTACGATGACGTCCTTTTAAATACACAGAAATATGAAAATGTGATTTTTTATCTTTTGTTTCGGGAATAATAGTTGAAGACAGTGCTGCATCAGAAATCATCACGTGCGGCGCTGCTTCGAAAGAAAGTGGAGCAACAGGAACACTACTAATATTGTTCATCTCCGAGGCAGATGTAGATGTGGTTTCAGAAAGTCCAGAAAGAGAAACATCACTACTATCTAACTTACAGGTAGAGGAAGAAATTGTATGAATTACAGGAGATGAGTCCGAAACGAGGCGAGAAGAACGTAAACATATTTTACAACTACATGAAGCCGAGTCATCTACTGTAGAGGGGCCGGTCGCAGCTATACGCGACCCCTTAACTAAAAAGCCGCCCGAATAGCGTCCAGCTGTTCTTGTTGGCTTTTCATCAACTCCAATAACTTAGCTACGTCTACCTGTGGCGTCTTTGCTGGAGTTGTGCTTGTTGAAGTGGCTGTTGCCGCGGTATTCGAGGATGATGAAGGTGGGCTAGGGGATTCCATGGTTGCTGCAGCTTTCGCTTTAGCTGGTTTCCCCATTTTCTTCACTTGACAGACGGTGCTCCGGTGTCCAACTCTCTGGCAGTGGTTGCACACGTCTCTCTCGTGGTTGCCATCCTTCTTGACGTGCTCGGTCGATCCACAACCGTAGCACTTGCCTTTCATCCACTTCTGGTACTCTGTGATCGATTTGAAGATTTCCCCCTTCTTCTGGGTGCCTTGCTGACGCGTTGCGTCTACTTGCATGGCGTTAGGGTCCGGGGTGTGTACGTTATGTGATGTAGAGGGTTTCCCGCTCTTTTCGCTTTTGCGCTGACGTATGCGCAGGTCTATGGTTTGTACAGCTTTCTTCAATTCGTCATAGGTTTTCTGGGGGAGGTTGGACCATGACAAGACGTCCTTGATGTCCTCGTTGAGTCCATCGTAAAATCTTGTGTGTAGGTCTGCCTCAGACCACCCAGTCTGCCCTGAGTACTGTTCGAATACCGACGTGTAGTCGGCGACTGGCTTCTTTCCTTGTCTGACTTTCTTTAGCTCTTCACGAGCTGTCTCTGTGACGTCCAGAGGGCTGAACCTGCGGTTGAACTGTTCGGTGAACCCGTCAAAGGTTCCTCCGAATGGAGTTCCTCCCTTATTGGCCTGCTCCAGGAATGGGAGGGCCCAGGTTTTTGCGTCTCCTTCCATCAAGTTGAGAGCTGCCGCGATCCAGCGGTGCTCGTCGATATACCATTTGCTGTCTGCAGCATGCCAGGTAGTTCATGGCGTCTCCAGATGATCCTGCCCAATTGCGGAATGCGGCGAGGAAGTGACGGGCGTCTGTAGAGTCGCCTTTCCCATCCCAGGCTTTGGGACGGGCCACTACTTCCTTCTGCTTTCCTGACGAGGGGCGACTCGCGCCTATGGTCACTTGCGTGGTTAGGTCGGCAACCTGTTGCGCAAGTTGACCCATGGCGAGGCCCAATTGGTTGATGAGTGCTAGGCAGTCATCGATAGTAGGTGGGGGAACAGGAACTGGAGGGACTGTGGGGGGTAATGTGGAACTGCCGGGGTTGCTAGCCATTTCGTCTAGCTTCTTCTGTCTCTCTTTTCTCTTCTGCCTCCTCTTGTGCCTTTCGAAAGTTGTCTAAAAGAACAAGCTGTTCGTCTGGCGAGATCTCGTCCCAATCTTGGATACGAGAGATGAACTCCTTCTCTGCTTTAGTTGGGGGTGGAAGGGCGAACTTCGAGCGAGCTCCTTGTGGATACTGAGCTTGAGCTAGATGAGCCGCTTGCTTCCCCTTGCGAGGAGCCACGTTCGGATGGGGGAGGAGAGGGGAGGTGAGGGACTAGGTTGGCTGCGAAGCTGACTAACTGTGGAGTCGTGTACCCGGTGTCTTCGACTATGCCGTAGAGGCCGTAGAGCTCGAGGAGAGGTCTGCTGTATGCCGGATCAAAGTAGATTGCCTGAACGTATTGTTCGGCGAGGTTTCGTGGTGCTTCTTCCAATTGGAAGTGAGGGACCCGGATGACAACGTTGTTCTCGTCGAGGACGTCTTCGCCTGACTGGGCGAGTGTTTCTTGGGAGGAGGAGTGTGCGGAGTGAAAGGATTCCACAGAAACGGTGGAGGATGGTGAAGTGATGATAGGCGAGGGGACCCGGTCTTCTTCAGACTGGTGGTCCCGGAGTACGTGAAGCGATGCCGAAGCAGAGGCTTGGATTTCGGGGGTGGGGATAGGTGATATGGATGCTTGTCTCCTCCTGAAGACACTTCGAAGACGGGCACGAAGGTTCGCGAATGCGCGAGGCAGTTTGGAAATGGGATAGGTGGAACTTAGGACGACGTGTTACGACGAGCGCGAAACGCTAACTCGAAGATGAATGGAATGCCCTATCAAGCGAGACCAATACACAGTGATTGTTTCACACTGCGCGAGGCTGCGGCGATAAAGGGTCACTCAGGAATGGGGTAGGGATATGTGTAGAGCCACAAGGCTGTCTGCCTCAGTCTTCTCGACCTGTTGGCTGCCTCTCACGCCGAAGCGCTCTCAAACTTTTCTGGTTGGTACGCGTACAGCTGTCGCAGGCTAGGCCTGGCTGGCTCAACGTCTAACTGCAGCTTATCTGGCGTGGTGACCAGTTCTGCAGCTAGTACCCAGATGTCGAACTGTGACCAGATACGACAAATGAAGGCAAGCACAATCTATGCCGATTTTACGGACACTAGAGTTGTACCACGAATGCACAGATTCTGCTTACGGACTTCCCCAGGCAAAGAGTGAGGTGGATAACACACAGGACTGATGGTCGTCAACCACCTAGAGGGATAGTAACAAGGCTGGTGAGCGCGGGGCTCAGGAGTGTAAAAGGAACTTGTCCTAATGTAGCGGTGCGACTGCCGCGCTACGCCAAGTCAAGTGTAAAGTAAGGTGAACTGTTGAGGGAGCACACTCAACTTAGCGCGGAGACAAGTCACGCGCTAGACGTACAGTCACAGTGGAGAACGCAGAACGTATGGGTCTTTATACAAGGCCCTAACTGCTAAGATCACACTGTGGCACGCTGAGTGGAGAACCAAGAGGACAAGTTCAGATTGTGAAAGAGTAAGGAGTACAAGGGAAATACGCACCTGAGTGGAGAACCAAGAGGACAAGTTGGTTCCACTCAGGACGTTACAGGGAAGCTTATATACACTACTGCGGCTGAGTGTGAACTGAGTCTGAACACTATTACTAAGTGTATAGTAAGACTCCATGACTCAGGAGCTGACGCGTCGTGTCTATTAATAGCGCTATCTATTGTGCTGACTGAGGCACTTGTCATAGCGCTTACGAGCGGCTCCACTTTGCTGAGTAAAACCTAATACAGCGAGTAAGCGTAAACTACTAAGCATGTTCTGGATCCTTCCAGACCCTTCTGTAACCTTCCGTCCCTTATCTACCAATCAGAACTAACATACGTATAAGGGGCCTAAGTCCCACGATCACGTGCACATGGGTGGCAAACCCTTGTGACTAACTCGAAGTCTCTGTACTTCGGCCCTTTATATCTCCCTTATATAAATCCGTATAAATACAGAAAAATAAGGAAAATAATACGCGTCCATGACACTATGTGCCTTCAACCACGCTGCCCACAATTCTCCGTGCCCAATCCCAGCGCCGTAGTAACAGGCGACTCAGCGTCATCGAGCCAGTCATATAGCGCAGAACTGCTACGCCTCCGGCCCGCGAATCACCTACCAGTCTCGGCTGCCTCTTTCTTCCCCCACTCACCCAGCAGGATGGTCTCCACGCCGCGCCCCTTTGCCAAAGGATTGCATTGTCAAGACTGCGGTCGTCTCTCCACGAGGTAAGTGGCATTTGAAGTGTCCGTTGTTCACTTCTCGAACGGGACTTAGGTTTAAATGGGAGGACTTCGAGTGCAGTCACTGTCATGTAGGTTAATCAAAACCCTTTCCACGCAGCTTACGATACCGCGTACAGTGTATCTACAAGGCGCCCGACTTTCGCTTCAGTCACAAGGATTTCTGGCTTCAAGAGCAAACCTTGAAATTTTTCCAGTACGATATTGCGGAGGAATCCGGTCAGGCGCATTTCCAACTGGAACTCACGCAGGAGCTAAAGGGGTGCTGATAGAAATCGTGATCATGGGGGAGCCCCATGTCCGGACATTTATCCTGCCTCATGACAGGTAAGTGACCAACAGAACTTCTTCGCAGATCTCCTATTTTTCGACCGTTTATTAGGGGACGTGTGCATCTCATTCCCGGCCACCCCAGTATCAACGGAAAAGCCGATGAAGTATTCCAACAGTACCAAGACCAAGCCGCTGATGGAAAGATTCAATTTCGCCGTTGGCCACTGAGAAGCGTGAGTTTGTCAATTATGTACTTTTTTTTTCCCAGTGCTCATTCTTCTTATGGAAAGCACAAATGTAGGAATTTGATGAGTTGGTGTGCCTTCTTGTCTCAACGATCCCCTTATTAGGCAAAGGACAGTTGTTGTCAAACTACTTTTCGCAGAATAGTAAGACATCATCGACTTTTCTCCACTTTGAGGGATCACTAATTCTGACTTTGGTATGCCCAACAGCTGGCGCACCCTATCAGGTATGTCGCCAATGGGTGTCCTTTATAGGTCACGATATGACTTCTAGGAAAGTATATTGGAGGCGCCGAACGTACAACGCCGCTAAAAGACGGCGCGCCGGCCGTGCTCGGGGCGTTGCACATGATTCAACATCGCATTGAGACGACTTTGGGCATGCGCGAAGACTTCAACGAAGTCCTTAGTGCCGCCTACATGGAAAAACAGAAGATGGCCGTGAGTAACTCCCACTTGTTCTCGCAGGGTTCTTAATGGGTGCTGCAGTTCCACAGCGACAGCGAACCCGGTCTGGGGCCTGTGGTAGCATCGCTTTCTCTAGGTAGCACTGCCGAGATGCATTTTCGCCTTCAATCAAAGTACATCGTTCCCGGAGATCGTAGGAAGGTCGCGATGAGTCTTATCCTGAGACACGTTGGTGGCGCAATCATTACTTCGAATTGTATGGTTTACCGTATTTTGCAGGGCGATATTCTCGTCATGGATGGAGCCGGCGTGCAAGAGTACTACCAGTGAGTTCTCCTCCCTTCTGTTCGATCGTAGTCAAACATTTGTGGTTGATAGACATACGGTCGTTCCCAAAAACTTCCGGATAGTTGCCACGGTTCGCTCCATCTCACCGGAGAATTACAATGGCTTTAGAAACGACGGACAGTCCTAGATGCTTCCGACTTCCGACTACATGTCTATTATCTAACTAGGCGTCGACTTTGTCGACTGTAACCTTGCTTGTCTCGTTGATGTGCGCAGTCTCGGGAATCGCATTGGAACTTACTGGGGGTTTAGCCAGTTGTAAGCTCGGAAAGAACTATCTACGAACTAAGCAGCGGTAAATGAGCATACAAGTAGTCTACAAATGAGATATCGACACGCGCGTTTTCAATTTCTTTCCCGTTCGCTGTTTTCAACCCTGTAAGCGAATTATTGAGACTCGTTCCACGAGTGCAAACGCACCAGTGTAAGTCGTCACGCTGTCGCTCGATTTGTAACGAAGGAGGGTGGCGGCTTCGAGTGCAGCGAGTCTTTCGTCTTCCGTTCGAAGCTGTTCATTGGGATGGACAGTGAAAAGCCGTGGGTCGAAACCCCTGAGCAATCGAATGGTGTCTCTCCCTCTGTTCGTGGAAAGAGCGACGTAGGCGTTGAAACCGGTTAATGAACCTGAAGGCAGTTTTCCGATGTCTATGATAACGCATTCCTGCGTTTGGCCTTGCGATTTGATGTCAGTGAAAGCGTATGCCGGGGTGAGCGCAAACTGCTTTCTGTAACTAGTGACATCAGGTTTCTCGTCAATCTTGAAACTTTGCTGTGAAGGGAAAAGGGGAAGAACACCTTTGGGAAGACCAAGCATAGAGGACGCGTTATCGCCAAACGGCTTGAAGAGTATCAAGAGAGTCGCAAACTGGTACAGTCGGGACTGGGAAGTGGTTCTCTTGAATCCAAGATGATATCTTCGATTATTCCCCGAGTTCTGTTCGCTAGCCAAAAAACCGTTCCCCGTCACCGCTGAATGAAAATGACGAACCCTTTTTTCGAATACATGGTCTCCAAACCGGAAATTTGTGTTCCCCGCTTCGGTGACGATGAAATTGCGGCGATCTTGGGTGGAGGCTGCGTGTCCCTGTATTTTGGTGAGAACGTCGAATGCTTTCTCGAAATCCTTTTCAAAGGGAGTGCCGACACGTTTGACTAGCTGTAGCTGAAATTTTGCGCCTTCCAAAGAACCGTATTTGCGGTTAAATTTGCCGTGCGGCTCGCAGTTCACCCTCCTTTCAGAACCCTGCCCACGATTGACAGGACTGCGTCGGCCTTACTGACTTTATCGGATAGAACGTTGCCGTTCTTCCCTTGTTCCCAGCAGATAGCGGGGAGAAACCCGGGGCTGCCAACGTACAGCCTAGACTGCAAAAGTCCAGATCGATATGCGTTAAAATCATGTTCCATGTTAAGCGGGCAAGAGACACTTCGGAGGATGGGAGATGGGAGACAAAGAGGAGACGGTCGAAAGAGTAGCCCGTCTCTTCTATAAAAATCTGAGAGAAATAGGAGCGTTTGGTCCCCTTTGTACGGTCACGGTCGAGTGAGTAGCCCATCTCTTCTATAGAAACCTTTGTACGGTCTCTTTTCCACAGACACATTGTTCCGTCGACCGATGAATTCATTGAACAACGTACCCACCCATCTCACATGGCTGTCGAGGGATGAGATCTACGAAATTCTCCCAGACACGTTTTCGTATGCAGAAAAACGATCGCGGGCGAAATTGGAACAAGCGGTACAGGTTTTGTCGGACGAGAAAAAGTCGAAGTTGGAAGACGCTATCGAAAACAAGAAAAAGAAACGGAGGATAGAAGCCGAAGAACGTCCGTTGCAGGAAACACCTGTCGGGACCAAAACAGACGGGGATTGGTTTTTGAAACATATTTCAGAAGACGTTCGCCAGCAAAGGATTTCAAAGTTCATTGAGGCAACCAGTAACGTTGCGATGAGAACATCGATTTGTGCAATCTGTGCCGGGAGATTCTTCCAAAAAGACATCTGTGAAATGAAACTGTCGGATCTACACCAAAACCAAAACCTAATTCCTTCGAAGCCTCACCCTGCATATCGCCTCACAAACAGCGTACTCCTCCATGAAAATCCCCTGTGTTTTCACGAAAACGACGCTGTCGCTGACGTTTGTCTCTCCTGTGCGTCATACCTTCGTCGAGACAAGACTCCTCCTCTTTCGCTCGCAAATGGGATGTGGGTCGGCACCGTTCCCGGTGAATTGAACTTCCTCACTTTGCCCGAACGCGTTCTTGTGGGGAGACACTTCCCAGCTGCGTATATCGTTAAATTGTACCCCAAGAAAAAGGGTGCACGGTCGTGGGCCTCGCAGAACAGCTTGCAAAGCGGATTACGAGGCAACGTGTCCACTTACAGGCTCAACACGGAGGACATCGCGAAAATGGCAGATGGGCAGATCATGCCTCCTTCTCCTTCTATACTCGCCGCTACCATCGGTGTGACTTTCGTTGGCCCGAAGAACCTACCAGAAAAAACAATGCCTGGCTTTTTGCGGGTAATCCGTGCACGCGTTTGTGCTGCTCTGGATTGGTGAAGAAGAAAAACCTGTTATACCGAAACATCGTCATCTCTTTGGAGAGGTTGAACGCGCTTCCATCAGACGGTATCCCCTCCGAGATTTTCTCCCTTGTGAAATACCTACCGGACACGCAATACTTAGGGTTTAGGGTAGCGTAGCAAAACAACAGACGAGGCGCCGAAGGTGCCGAGGCGGTATGAGACAAGGGGGATGGAGATCCCAATCCCAAAACCTTTCGCTTATATGCTCTTCAGGTCTCATTGAAAGTCCGCTTATGGTGCCTTTTTCCCGCGCCCTGATTGGGTCGGGGTACTTATAATTACCGGTGCCTGCGCACAGACCATGCCAAGAGAATGGCGTGATCAGTCACGTGCTAAAAAGAATACGCAAAGCCAGACAGAACTCCTGTTAGCGTCTTGTTCAATATGGATCATGTGCCAAGGCCTTTCACCGCCCATAGGGAAGTTACTATTCCGAGTACTCCATGTCCTCTTTTAGCATTAAGAATGACTCACATAGAACCTTCTGGAACCTTCTATCACGTGATTGCTTATGTAATCAGTACGTCCAAATCTCTGAAGAAAAGGTCACGTGACGTTACGTAATGGAATGTTCTAGAATGTTCTAGAACTATTACGTAACCCCTAGGCGCTGTATCCCGGTTAACTTAAGGTTTAGGGTTTAAGGTTGAGGGCCTAGGGTTAGGGTTGGTAAGGTTGAGCTATGCGTGTATTAGCGCGCAGGTCCTTTCACGATTAAGTTACTAGGACACATACGGTTTTAACGGGTTAAGGGTTCATCTCCCGAGACTCCGTGGTTAGTAAGTCTGCCAAGACCACTAGGAGCGTATGTGCGTACCGACAAAAACGGCTGCGTTTTAGGTTTTATTTGTAATTGTGTAGAAACACCAGCGTGGATCGAGCACAGAGGCCCGAGTTGAACTTCATCGCGAGGAGTCCAAGTGTAAGCTAAGGGTCCTAATCAGGAAGTCACCTCCAATGTTACTTGACCAGACCTCCAAAACCGTGTTAGGGGACCCACTGGTGGGGTAATCACAAGGAGGAAGCCTTTCGCACTAGAGTGCCCTTTCGGCCGGTCCAGAATGGGACCACGGATTACTAACAGAGCCCCAGTTAAGGGGGTTGTTTTCGGCCAGTGGAGTGCATACTGGAGCCATGACTAAGAGGCGAGGCCAGGAACTTGTCCGTCCGGAACATCCAGCTACTCAGTTTATCTGCCCATCCAGGCAAGATCTTTTCGCAAGGAGTCCTTAGGGGTTCCCGAGTCGCATTAGCCAATCATAGACAATACACTGCTTGATGGAACATCCAAGGAGAGCGGTCCAACCCATTATGGGCGTGAACCTTTTCCCCAAGTACCAGAGGAGCCGGAGGCCCATGGAGTTGGTGCTGGCGGAGAATCACGTATATTAATATACTCTGTTGTGTCGTTGTCTTCCCTGAGCCTTTTATTCGGCACTGGACCTGTCACAGCAGTATTAATATCGTAGTCATGAGTTCTCTTAGGGTGGGCGGACGCACGTGCCGCTGTATCCACTAGCTCATCGAGAACTTGATCCTCCAAAGTTTCTAGGACAGTCTTTTTCCAAAGATTAGTGAGGTCTAACATATTGCGGGTTCGTTTCCGACTTACTAAGACCCTCGAATTAAACAAATTGGTTTTTCTCAGATCCCAATCCGAACCTGAGTCCTTTTCGGGGGGAGATGGGTACTCTGCATTGAAGTTCCCCGCGTCGGCCCTTTCGAGCCATTCGCGCCAATAGTTAAATATAGTCTGTCCAAATTCTTGTGCATTAAAGTAGTTCCATGCAACGTTATATTCGCTTTTCAGTACAAGTGTGTCCGCGGCTGTCGCAACTGGGGTATTAACCCTATGCTTATTTTCCCATCGAACCTTGATATTACTGTGTAGCCACTTACGAACGTCGTCTGCTGGATACCCTCTATGGATATAAAGGCTTACTAGACCTTTCAGTGCCTCAATGTAGCTTTCATATAGACTACTGAGTACTGCCAAGCGTGACATCTCACCCAAAAATGTACCCCTCTTTACGTCGTAGGGATGGGCAGATATCCATGGAATTCGCTCCTGATGGTTCCCGGCTTTGCGATAAGGCATGTATTGGAGTTTATTCCAACTGTCTCTATACAGTAGCATGTCTAGGAAGGGTTGTGAATCCCCCGGGATATTCCATTCTATTACACAATTATCGAATTTTATAAGATTAGAGATTAATTCGTGCGCAGATTGACTATCATCCGCATACACAACCGCTAAACAGTCATCGATGTATCTCCCGTAAAAAAATATGTCGGGATGTTCAAGAATGCGAGCCTTATCTTCAAAATAATACCCAAATAAGTTCGCTAAGTCAGGGGAGTCACTAACTCCCATGGCAAGTCCGTTTAATTGTTCATAGACTATTCCTTGAAATTGTGTAATCAATTGCTCATTGCCGACCTTAAGACAGCGTCGGAAGAATTCCTGCTGTTTCCTGTTAGGGAGGTCGTCGTGGTTAGGTATGTTCCAATAGTGATCGAAATATTGCTGATAGACGATTTCTAAGCATTTCTGTAAAGGAATATTAGGGTAGAACGCTACCACATCCCCGGTTATTATATACCATTTTTTGGCCGGGTTAATTTGCAATTGACTTAATTTTATCGCCAGATCTTTGGTACCATGAATAATGGTTGGCGCCGATTGAATAATCGGTTTAAGTTTTTTAGACACGTATTTCGCAGCTGGATTCATTATTGCCGAGTGGCAAGGGATAATAGGACGCATTTTCGTGGGAATTTTATGTATTTTAGGTATCCCATAAAACCTTGGTATATGATGCGCTTCCCCTCCTACGGTTATTTTTGACCGCATAAAGTCTGCTACTGTGCCTTCGAGATCATCGATGTAATCGTGAGCGAGGTTTGCTAAGTCTTGCATTTCATCGCATTTCTCATTCAGGATCCGAATAAACTCGAAGTGATCGAGCTGACGATAATCGTTTAAGTTATTTAAACAATCCTGACATTTTTGTATGATCCAATCCCTTCGTGACACCGCGATGCCAAGGTTCTTATCAGTACCGGTCACCACGTATTGGTTATCGGTTAAGAATTGGGAGATAAGACGGACGTTGGGTTTGAAGGTAGTTTTACCCGTGTCTGTTTCATTAGGAATATTGGACATTGCCTTGTTGACAAAGATCCGTCCTTTAATGAGTCCTAACTCCATATATTGCGGTAATGACGGCGCCTGCTTGGTAGAAGGTGCGCGGACGTCGTAATCTGGATCGTAGACTTGTGTGTCTCCTCCTTCAAACATGAAGTGTAGACGCCATCGTAAGCGTCTTTGAAAATCATGCCACGCTTTATTGATAAGTTTAGCTTGCGTGGGTTGGTGGAACATATATTTACCGCCAACTGATAATTGAAAGGAGATCTCCTTGGGGAGATGTGTCCCGGGACTTTGGTGTACGTACTGCTGGAAGCTGACATCAGAGAGCCATTCAAGGCTGCAATTCCGGAGTATAATATTAACCGCAGTTGGGACTGGTAGTTCGATGAGTGCATCGGGCATTGTCTTAGGCTGACTTATCCACAATTCACCAGGTGCAATAAAGGGACTCAACTCCCCGGATAGATTCAAGGTCCGTTCCTCAGTAAGTATGCCGTCGTAACTACGGATTACTGAGCCCTCTCCTTTCCTTTTGCCTTCGCACTCTTCGGCTTCTGCTTTGGCTGCTGCTGCTTCTTCTTCTGCTGCTGCTGCCCGCCTGAACCACCGGCCTTTCCCTTTCCCTTTCCAGAGCGCTTCTTCTTGCGCTGACCCATTCCTTCGGACCCCTGTGGACGCCTGACCGCGTGTGAGAGAGATCGATGATAAGGTGGGTAGGGGAGGTACTTCTGAGGTCCCTCCTGGTACTTGGCCATGACTTTTTGGGCGTTCTTCTGTGAAGAAGTCAGTTATAGCACAGAAACTATGATGTTGAGGTGAGCGTACCTTAGTAATCTCCATCAAGTTCTTGCCTTTGCCCTTGCCGCCTTTCTCCTTGGCGGCGAAGCCCATGAACGCGC
>JAKELK010000581.1:0-23347 GCA_021525775.1 Lactarius deliciosus
TGATTTGTTCCTTCACGAGACTCGGATGGCGTACCACTGCCCGGGCTTACGGGACCCTGCGGTGTTCAATACGTGGATTGGTGCACCAATCGGATTAAAAGTGCTTGACTCCCCTCTGGGCAATATCCTAAGCAAGGTCATTTGGAAAAGTATAAATAAGGCGCAGTGAGCCCCCGCAGACAACAGTTCGGTACTACAATGCCGCGTATGTCTTCGCGACGACAAACCCCTTCCCATCCGCGGAATCACTCGACTTATGATCCGGGATACATCCGTGGGTCATCTACTGCTAGAGCCGTGAGAACCCCTCGGCACCGCAGACCGCAGCAGCCCAACTACATACCCCCCCGTCCTGCCCAGCCGGTGACACCGCACTATGATCCACAACCTCCCGCCGTATGTATCAGATGCTACTCTAATCCTGTACGGTTCTTACGGCAAGTGCAGCAGGACGGTCTCAGAAACATAACCCCACCGCACTTTGAACACGGTAATGACGCATACTGGGGAAACTCGGTCAATGGTTTCAACCATGATACTAGGACCCCTCCGCCGTGGAATGGTGGCGAATATCCGCCGGTCAGTACGCCTAACATAAGTTCAAAGCAGTTCTCCGCTCATACTTTCACCCATCGAAGCCGCACTTGCAGTATGGACACTTTGGGCAAGGCGGAATCAACCAAACCGGGTTCCCATTCATGGCTGAGCCATTGTCGAACTTCCCAACGAATCTTTCGCATCCATTCCCGGGGACAAGTGCGGCACCGGGAAACCAAGGAGTATACCCAGTTTGGATGCTATCCGACTGCGGGGTTGTTTATGAGGCTCAAGATGAACTCCGTCTCACCATAGTTTTCAAAAAGGCTCCTTTCGCGTAAACCTTCTTGTACACTAGTTCTGTATGTCGTCTCGTCTCTATGGTACTTGCAGATCCATTACCCTCCGCGAAATGCTCTAGAACGAGACTGCGACACGATGTGCTCAGATGCTGTCTTTGGATCGACCTTCTGCTTGGTGGAGCATCTGGGAGTGGGCGTTGTCCACATACAACAGCAGTACCTATTCTACATTTCGTTAGTCGACATGAGACGATGCTTGTTAACTCCTGTTCCTCGAATAAAGGCCAACCTTCGGGGAAAGGCGCTCAATACGACTCGCCCACCGCATCGGGAGTGCAGGGGTTTAGGGTGACTTGTTTTGGTTGAGATAAAGCTTCCCGTATATTACTAGAGTACGGGGAACAAAGCTGCCACGAGGTATACCGTAACCAATTGCTGAGAACATCCGAGGCGGCACCAATTGACCCCATCGACTTGGTTCCATTCTCGAGGCTTAACCGTCTGACCATCGATGGAAAACTGCCGCTCAGTAGCTGATCATATCGATCATATCCGAGAAAACAGACGTCCACATCCGGAAAAATAGGCTCATATCCGTGGGAATAGCCGCTCGTATCTGTCCTGCGGCTAGCTTCGTGATGCAATGGTACACAAGGCATTACTAGGGGTCGGCGAACCTGTTATCTAAGTCCCTATAATACTTCTTCTAGCCTTCCTGAAGCCTCTCCCTAGGGTCCTCCCCATGCTATCTATCAACCCAAATCTTGAAGGAAATGAGGAGGCCCCAAGAAAATATATCCAACGTCAGAAGCCATAGCACCCGTTCGACCATAGCCGCCTTCACCGAATCGCCTTGCATCCGCAACTGTACATTGAGACATCTCTCTTCCAAACGACTGGTATCATGACCCTATCAACCTTAACGTGTTGATGTACTATGTGAGTTTCGGGGCGATACACCCGGCGTAATCCCGGCGTTCATCTGAGTTTGCGAGGCGTGCTGGCTGTGGCATACCCGGACATGTGAACGCCAGTGATGGATACAAAGACCTCTCGGAAATTTACGAACTTGAAGATGCGAGTACGTTTGTCATAGTGCAGGGTTATTGCTAAGGCACAAATGTACAAGATGAGGGGCGGTAGGTTCCGTATCGACCCGGAATCTTCGACAGAGAGCGAAGGCGCGCCTGTTTTTCCCGGAGAGCGCGCTGAATACTAGGTCGTGTTTCAGCGCCCTAAGTATCCCCAGTGCATTCCAGGCGCCAGCCCTTCATTCTTCTTCCATATCCTACCAGAGGAACACGACGAGGCGGCGGACCATTGGGACAATAAACGTGAACCTACGGACTTTCTGAGGAAATTGATGAGGTCTAGTGCTTCGATATTCGGCGTCTGTGAGCGTTGAACTTGCCTTCCTCACTATCAGCGCTATAGGCCCCCGTGACACATCCCCTATTTGAGGGCGGGACATGACGCACCGAAAAAGGATCAGCATAGCCCCGCATAAGGTGGACGACGTGATTGAGAAGCCATACAGAATGTACTGCGATCGCCGCAGGTTACTGGTGCACCAACTCAACGTTCACCGCCCGAGTGGTCCACCATTAGTCCGCATATCAATTGTTGTTTCCCAGTTGGCTAGCGGCGGTCACCTGGCGCGACCCTCAGTCATAAGCGAACCCACTGTGAGGTATCAGACGAAAATTACGAACGGCGCACCACGCTCCTGTGAGGCTCATATCACAGTCGCCGCCACTCGTGAGGAGTGGACCAAGTAACTTGACAGATTTCTCACGAGTACACGGCAACTGAGCCTCGTTGCCTAGTGCCACGATTTGCACCGGACGCAAGACTGGACGGCCCGAGGGCACACTGCTATTGCAGGGTCTCAGGGTGCATTACACGGCGATTTCGCCCTAGACGGGTTCTAGAACAGTAAAGTTAACTGGATCCGAAAAAACAAACAAAAACAAAGTCAAGTTAACGCCTGGTGGCGTAAAACACGTACAAAGACTTTCGAGTCTGCATCGCTTGCAACATGATCGCACATGTTTTGAGCGATGCACAAAACAATGCACGTTTGAATACGTAATGAGCGGATCGTGCCCCTTTGCTTGGTGGAACAAAAATAGGCATTTGATTCCTTCGTTCATCACCAAGGGTCCGTGTCGAAAGCAACGATTCTGACGAACACCCTTGTCAGTTTGCGAACACTTCATGGTAACTGGAATGATACGTTCCACGGATTCCCACCTAGTAGTATTAACTTAGTGCAAATGTAATGTTCCTCAGCAACGGAAATTAGCAGTGCTCAGGGGTACAAACAAATTGAAATAATATAGCACAGGCACGGTCACAAACCTCATTGCGGTACGTGGGAAGAAATTGTATATACCACGACGGACTTTCAAACGAACGTGTTGCTCAAGTGTTGCTTGCGCCAACAGGCTACACTCTATGCGTGAGCGCTTTCTCACTCCCTATGCACCTCTTTTCTACCGCGTACATTTAGACCGTTGCTTTGTCCCTTAAACAAAGAAGGAGGTCACCATTGCTCGCTTTTCCAGTGCATGCTGCGGTGGCGAACTGGGTAAGATCGGGTGCTGTCCATCGCCAAAACTGAAATACTCACGTGACTGTTTTCGACCACGCAGGCAGCGTGGCCATGAGCTTCCCCCCCACCCACGGTCAATCGTGTATAATTCGGATACAGTCGAGCCAGGGCGTTGCTCCACGATTTTATCAAGCCCACTGCGTGCAAACAGTTCACTTCCTCTTCTGCCACTGTTCGTGGTCACCGGAGACCGCACCTCCAAAGCTAACCAGCCACATCACGTGAATTTCTCGACTGACAACCCCTGATAACGACGACGTAAGCGACCCCGCTGTCGCATGCGAGCGTAGCCGCAACGATGACATGGAAGTGGGCGGGGGTCCCCTCCGCCGGCGCGGTGACGCGAGCGGCCACCCCTGATGACGATGACGAAGAGGTGACGGCTTCTCCACCTATGCGGGCCGTAACCCCGGCGTGCGCCGTGCGCCCTCAGCCGCGACGACGATGACGTAGCGGCGAGCGGCGCCCCGCTACTGTAACACGGGCCAAAATTCATGTACGCCACAGATATCGGCGAGGATGCAGCGGCAGGGGTTGCAAGCCTCAGAATATCACGCATCAACGCGAGCGAGTGCAAACCGTACGCGACCCTAACATGAGGAAGACGATGACGTGGCAGTGGCGGGGGTCCCACCGCCAGCGCAAGCCTCAACCGTTGCATAGCGGTGTCCTCTTGTTCTCAGATGCTTGGTACTGTGTCAATGACGACATCGACAGTGTGGACGGTATGGTCAAACCTTACGGATCTACATGAAGAATTGATGAATGCGCTGCGTTGCGAGTCGACGAGCAAGGTTGGACACAACTCCGGTGCGTGGATAATCAATCAATGGAATCCAACGATATTCTAACATGTGATGCATCGAATTCAGGCAAAAAAAAACTGTGGGATTTTATTTTATTTGAGCGGAGAGTGCCAAGTGCGGTGGGACTCATAGTACTTTGGATGGACCCTGCCATGCACTATGCGTATCCGTTGCCAGCAAGTTCAAGTTCGCTCATTTAGAAATCCTTTACGAGACTAACCCTACATGTGAGAGCATTTCGTTATATTTGTTCTCAATAACTGCAACACGTCATCAGTGCGGGATCTCAATCGAACTGAGTTGGCCAATCGTTCCTGCAAGATACTGCACATTACGAAAGGACGTTCAAGATTTCCACAGCCCGAACTCATTAATCGATTTCATGAGGAACGTGTAATACGCACCGTATCGGCGTGGCTACGGTGAGGTATCCTTCACCATCCAAACTAACTGGATCCAGCCATGCTGTAGGCAATACGTGAAATAGTTTGGCGGCACGAAGATGCACCACCTTTCTGCAATGAAACCCTATTATAATGTGAAACATTCCGAACAAGGATGTCCAGGGAGCCACACGGTATAAACAAAGTCGCGCTCCTCTTAGGTCCTGGTAGTCGATCATTCGTTGAGACTGATGCAGACGGCGCCTACGCAAGCGCAATTTTATACACAAGATTGCTCAAAAAGAAATTAGAGATATGTTCCCGGCCATCTCCTGTCAGAGCAGTAAACACAGTCCTGAGCTGTGCTGGTCACGGAGTAATGCGGCCACCCTTGGCTCAACCCCACACTTTTGGTTTGACGCAACCTATGACGCCGCAGAGAATTTTTCCAGACACAATTTCCATGCAGCCTCGAGGTGGTACTGACGCTTACAGGGGAAACTATGTTGGTTTCTGTCATACTTCGACAGATTCAGAGGCGGCTATGAGACGGCTATCTACTCATCCTTTCACTTAATGAAGCAGCATTTCCCCAGTCTTCGGGAGTTTTCTTTCCCGTAAATTTTCTGGCGCTTTAGTTCTGTATGGCGTATGCACAGCATGTACGCTACACATTGATCACATCGCACGGTGCCCCTAAATTTAATTTGGTTAGATGCTGGCCTCTGGTCGAGCATTCGCCCGATGGTGCACCTTCGAGTGGGCGTTGTCCACAAGAGTCGTACTTTGTGCGTCGTCAGCTACATGAGCATGACGTAAGGTTGCTCACCTGATAGGCTAACCTTCAGCGGAGTTCGTTTCCAACACTCCAGTGCATCGGCAACTCCAAGTATCTATTTTCGCGCGACGGCATTTTCCACTGTACCGAAACCAGTACTGTGTACCGTGGAATGTATGCGCGTTCCAGGAAATCGGATTTTGCACTAACGGAGACATATGTAGCCA
The DNA here is from genome assembly GCA_021525775.1 of Lactarius deliciosus. Classification (NCBI taxonomy): domain Eukaryota; kingdom Fungi; phylum Basidiomycota; class Agaricomycetes; order Russulales; family Russulaceae; genus Lactarius; species Lactarius deliciosus. Next base: position 5,648 of record JAKELK010000581.1, read on the forward strand.
TGGCGTGCAGTCCCCAAAATTTCTAGGCACACCTCAGGGGCGTGATTCACTGAGCTTCTTGACGAAAGGATCCCGACTAGTCCTTTTCACATAGGGTGCGGGAATTGCAATTGATATCGGAATCGGGGGTGACTCTACTTGTGCTTCCCATACCCGACGACTGTCACTTACCCATGACTGTATTCCATTCTCAGGAAACTCGGCATGGGCTTATCTTCGAACCTTGTATTCGGACAAACGGCCGCCCATATTTACTTGAGGTTAAGCTCAGGTGGGCAGGCGCGCTAGAATTTTCTAGGGGTCGAATAAACTTACCAACTCCCTACAGCACTGCCTCCAGCCTTCCTAAAGCCGCTTCCAGAGAGGGGCGGAGTTCATCCATTACCCCAGGAAGGCCGGCGGGAGGCCAAGAAACATAATCTCTGGATTTAACACCACAAAAATGCCTCTGTTAGTCACATACAGTATGATTACTGACGCTCCTATCGACGTACCCCGACCCGAAGAAGAGTGAGTCAGGTTGATCAGTGTGAGTGGAGCTCTACGTGATATTGGAACAAAACTCTGGGCTGGTTACATGCGTCTTCCGAATTCAAGGGGCATGGAAATCTGTTAGGCAACATTGAATACCTACCAGTGGGGCTACGCAATTTACGATGATGCGGGTTCGTTCGACATAGCGGAAGGTCGTTGTGGAAGCAGCTGCACGGACAACCCGCGATAGGTTCTATGCACCCAAGAATAGCTCACTGAGAACTTTGTGCGGGAGACTCAGATCAATCAGGTCCCATTAAACAAGTGTTCTTGCACCGTTGATAAGGCACCGAAGTGACATCCCTAGTCTCAAAGTTATATTAGGTCAGATTGACCTACTAGGCTACTGGACTAGGGGGTCTACATTTGGAGTGATTGCAGAAAAAGCTTGAGCCAAATACAACATTTAATAAATACAAGAGGTTGCACCGATATATCGCACTGTAGCGATAGTTGTCACACGTCAGGAATGCCTAAAGCGCTGCTGGACACGTTTCGCTTCAAATGGACTCGAATAGCACCTCGCAATTATTCCGCTCGAAACCTCTTCGGTCATTGATGACGACATTCAATAGTACTTGAGGGGTATATTCAAGGAACAGTACGACAAGGGCGGCAGCGGCAGTGTTTTCAAACAGTAAATGGAGTGTGCCGCTTTTCCCCACAACTTCTGCTAGCAACCGACGCGCATCGCTTCAGCGCTCGACTCTGTTTGAGTTATTAACATTGAATATACGTACGAGTCGCCAGGTTAAAGTCGTCGTCGTCTTCCGTTCAACTCGTTGTGTCAGTGATCTAGGAGCTACCTACCGTGCAACTTCAGGAATTAGTCTTTTCACTAATGACCGAAAAATATACCTTTAAATTTCATTCGTCGTGGGGCACTGGGCAGGTGGGACTCGGAAGAAGTGTAGTCTGGAGAGACCCAGATTTCCTTTTTTTCTTTCCCAATGGCAAATGGCATGTAGCATGTAACGTGGGCACGTGCCCCAGCGAATTCTTCGCTCACAACTGTTGGTTGAAGAATTCAAAGCTGAAGACGTAAGTCACGTGGATATGAGAATCCACCGCGACATGCCGACAAACTTGTGGCCAGATGCCGCAGCAACAAGTCGGTCACTGAAATTACCGTCGCGCGGCGTGCGCTGCGGCTCTCGAGACTGCTCGCGGAGCGTCGACTGCTCGATCAAGTCGGATCAACCAAAAATGTGGGTACGCGCCAACCGAGGGCCTCTGGCGACATTTGGTGTCAATCGGCGGTCGAAAACAGCGACTCGTGGCGATCTCATCCGTTGGTGTAGTCTCTGACCGTTTCTACCCATATACAACTCTTAACTTCGTGTTTGCGCCCGTATTACGTCTCCAAGTCGTCCTCTGTCTCCCTTATCCCTGATCTTATCAAATTCGACTTTGTCTCTGTTCTGTTAACGTCTTACCCCCGGAACAATCTCCGTACAAGATAGCACTAATACACACTACATATAGGAAGTTGTACCCCAAGATAAGTTACAATAAAATACCTCGTTTCAAGTTGCAGGTGTGACTGCTTAAGACATTGAACAATGCGTAGTGGTGAGGATCAGATACATGTATCGTGGTTCCGCTGACAATGGAGAACGAACTCACGTTTGTCGTACTCGAGGGCGTCCGCTCCTTTTCAGAAGACCACAAGCCCGCTCCCCATCACCAACAATGTGCTTGCATTGATATTATCCCCCATGTGCATATCCACCGGTACCGCCATGTGCTTCCCCGCACCAAAGCAACTTGCCAGGCTAGGTATTGGCCAATTCCTGGGTGGTAGAAAGGACTTCTGGAAAGAGACGCCCTACCATGGGTCCTGTAAGGGGGGACGGTGTTAGGGTTCGGGTGATGAGACGCCCGCGGATGCTACCCCGCCCGATGCCGGGAGTCCACAGGATGTTGCTCCCTAACGTTGATAGGAGGTCAAGGTCAGGATCACGGGCTGTTCCGTCCACCCGCAGGTAGCAAGCTCAGGGTGTTATCACATCCGAAACGTGGTTATAGAGGGTCTTCCCAAGACACTACAGTAAACCAGGCGAATGAACATCTGTTCCATGACACTTCAGAGGCTCTGCTGAGTTGAAATTGCTGTCAAAGCCAAGGTACGCATGATTCTATTGTAGCGGACGAACTGAATCCCTGTCATAGGGAACATTGGTTCGCGTTGCATTCGCCACGCACCAGTGCGACTTGATCGACTGATGGCTGGGCCATTATAAATCCACCTGGGAACTAATGGTTCTTCCTCGTCTCTATTTGCGTCTCTGACTATTTGATCTCGTTAGACGGGTGGCCAAGATGACTTAGTAAACACATTCTCGCCATGGGAACAACGCCTTATTGCGCGCTGTCAAGGCACCCTCTTTTCTATCTGCGTTGGCCTATGATGTCCTCCGACTCGATGTGACAGGAAGACGTACCGCTTACATAGCATGAGGGAGGACAACAAACACCCTCGTCAGTTCTTCTAGTTCAAGTCATCGCAGTAGGACTTCTCGAGTGGGATACTGCATCGTCCAAAGTTGCACACACATCGCCGTTACCTCTCCGTAGTCTCCGCTCTCTCTCGCTTGGGGAGCGCCGACACTCTCGCCTCTGACCGCAGATCTGACCGCTCAACACTCCCCAGCACGGAGGACCCGCTTCCACGCTACCATCCTGCACCGTCGCGCGCGACGAGGTTGCGATCGTACAGCCGGTACTGGTGAAGCATCTCGAGAACGACATCCTAACAGCGGTCGCATTCCTCCCGCGCTGGTTGCTCATCGGTATCAGATTGAGCCACGTTAAGTGGTGAATTCGACAGACGCACAGGATCTTGATTGGGTCAGCTGAACCAAGGTCGAGGCGCGCTGTACAAAGCCTTCTAAGTGGACGGTGGAGGATATCATCTAATGTGTCAAACAATTTACCGTCAGCTGTAGGGGTAGCCAAATTGGTACCTATCTTACTGTATCAGAAGTCGAACTTAACGATCACAAGTCACTAGAGCCGAAGGGGGTTTTAAACGTAAGGAAGCCTGACGTGACCGGGTTAATTTGGTGAACCTTGTTGCGCCACATAGAACATGGATATTAATGAAGTATGAACAAAATGGAAACCTAAAGGGTTTCATGTACAGTACTACTGTAAGTAGAAACCGTTCTCAGCTGTAAGATTATTGGGTTCGAAGTACGGAAGGATCAGATTTCGGTGAAGAAGAGGAGCGACTGACAACCATTGTCCCCCATGATGCATGACCGGATAGTGTCGAACTACGCGGGATAGGCTAATCAACGTTCGAAATGCCCCTCACCAATCGGCCCTTCTCCACTCTTATCAAACGCAGCCGCATGCCGTCGTTAGAATATGGAAAGTCTGCGCGTTGTTGAAGTGGCATTCGGGCGGTGACTGATCCAAGATTCAACAGTGAAGACCAGTGGTAAGCGCTGGTAAGCACGAACACGGCATCTTTCACGTGTGAAAAGACTAGGCTAACCCGCTGTTATTTTCCAAAAGGAAAGGGAATAGACATACGTTCACGTATTGGATGATTCACAACGGGGTGACCATGATAACCGGGCATAGTAGTATGATCAACCGGCGCGATGCCGCCGGAAATGGGCGGTTCACGTGTCCCCAAACGACAAGTTGGGCAAAACGGTTACTGTCCTCGGCACACCACTCAAGTCCACGAGGATCGATTCTACTTCATCGGGTCTTCCTATAGAACCCACCCTTCTCACGGAGCTGCGTTATGAAAATACCTCCTTTTGTACTAATGTACTTTTTTTATCAGCAAGTTTAGTCGCAAAACAGGTGTATGAACAATCAAAGGAGGTCAACGATTGGGTTTGATACAGATAGGAAGGGTCTACGTGACCTTTTGTGGGCAGATTCAGCAGTGCCTGGTAGTGCCCACGGAGTCCTGCTTCAGCTTCGGGGCCGAACATATCCACTACACTGTACGTCTTCAAGGTTCTGTTCTCATTTCTCCGAGCATGGGCGACACTTCTCCCTACGCGTTGAAACATTTTGGCCTATATATGCCCAATAATCGTAATTCCTGTTCCATATGGAAACCAATCTGTCCGAGCCAGCCATTCGGCCCTTCATGGTAGTCGGATAGAGTGCTTTCTGCGGTGCTACTGTACCCTGGCTTACGGGACCAGCAGCGATCAAAATGCGGATTAGTTAACCAGTGGCTTGGAAATGCCTACTTAACTCCTCACTGGGTAATAAGGCATTTAGAAAGGTATATAAGTGCGATGGGTCACCACAAACAGTTCGTTTGATCCAATGTCGTCTACGTCTTCACAGCAACAAACTCATTCTCATACACAAAATTACTTGACCCATGATTCGGGATACGCTCGTGGGCCATCTACTGCTAGAGTCACGAGAAGCCCTTGGCACCGCAGGCAGGAGCAGCCCAACTACACCGTGACGCCCCAGCCTGTGATACCACACTACGATCCGCAACCTCTTACAGTATATATCAGAGATCACTCTAGTCTCGCACGTTTCTTACGAAAGTGTAGCAGGACGGTTTCAGAAACATAACTCCAACGCAGTTCGGGCGCGGCAACGACACATACTGGGGAAATTCGGCGAATGGTTTCAACTATGATTCGACCAGAAATTTTGGAATCGGAGCCCCTCCACCGTGGAATGGTGTTGGATATCCGCCGGTCAGTATGCACAATATAGGCTCAAAAGCAATTCCCTGCTCATACTTTCACTTAAGCCGCAATTCCAGTATGGACACTTCGGGCAAGGCGGAATACCTCATACCGAGTTCCCATTGGTGGCGGAGCCATTATCGAACTTCGCAACGAATCCTTCGCAACCCTTCCCGGGGACAAGTGCGGCGCAGAACAACCGAGGAGCGTCCCTAGCTTGGAATCTATCCGACTGTTGGGTAGCTTACGAGGTCCAAGATGAACTCCATCTTACCATAGTCTTCAGAAGGGCTCCTTTCTCGTAACCTTTTTGTATTCTAACTTCTGTATGGCGTCTGTTTGCAGATCAATTACGCGAAATGCTCTAGAATGAGAATGCTACATGATGTGCTTAGATGTTGTCTTTAGATCGACCATGCTCGGCGAGGTAGTAAGCGTTATCCACACACAAGAGCGGTACTTATTCTTGAGGCGATGCTAATTGGCTCCCTGTTCCTCGAGCAAAGGTCAACCTTATTGCAAGTGACGACTCGCCGCCGATAGTTGATCGCCCCCCGTCGCGATGAGTGATCACAATGCCCATTTACGTATGGCGACCGCTTCCCTTGGTTTGGAAGTGACATACCATGTGAACCAGAAGTGCGAAAACAACCAAGACCTGCTCCTGTCGATGCTGTTGTAAAGCCGGAAACATCGGGATAAGTATACCCAGGAAAGGTCATCGTACCGGGTGCGGGGGGATTGCCACCGAACCAAGACCTAGGGTGGCCTCAAGTTTAATTACTGTAAAGCTTTCCGTATGTCACTGCGAAGCACATTCAAGGCGACACTAATTGGCGCCGTCAACTTGGTTCCCTTCTCGGGAGTTCTGCAGGGCCATCTTCGGAAAAGCAGCCGCTGGTCAGGGTCGTGAAGAAAGGTACAAGACATTTCTAGGGGTCCTGTCGGCGAACCTATTAACACTGCCTCCAGCTTCCTAGAGCCGCTTCCTAGGCGAGGGTTTTTCTTCCACATGCCGTACATCAACTAAGAAGGGAAACTTGAAGGAGGAGCATACTAAGATATCTAATCTCAGAAGACTTAGTACCGGTCCGACCGTATAAACGCCCTCGCCTTGCGGCACATTTGAGCATTGAGATTTCCCTTCCTAGCGGTTGATGTAGTGACCCTATCGATATTAATGTACTGACGTACGACGTGAGTTTGGGGGCAACACATCAGGCGGGTAATTACCGTGCGGCGATGTATATCATCTGGATTTGAGGGGCATGCTGTGATGGACATTAAAGGTTCTCTACAATTTACGAAGATGAGAGTAAGTCCATGGTGACCGTCTGAAAAAATGTACAAAATTACGGGTGGCGGGTTCCATGCCGACCAGAATCTTCGAGAGAGCGAGGTGTGCGTCTAACTTGAAAATGTATTCAAGTTTTTGCCGGATTAGCGCTGAATACTAGACCCTGGACCATCTTTATCCGAAGCTCGCCTTCGCCGATGGATTTGATGTTTGATACGCTGTCCCAGCCTTCCGGAGCATTTGGATGATAAAGTGAACTCCGGACCATAGACCTTCTGAGAAGATTGGTTGATGATGAGGTCTAGCTAGCGCTTCAGAACTCGACATCTGTGGGCGTTAGTAAACTTGCACTTCTGGCTGTTGTCGTCGTCGTCAGCCTCCGTGACACACCCACCACCTGAAGGGCCCAGAAGGCCGGAAAGGATGCACTAGAAAAAGATTAGCATAGCCCCCAGAGGGAGAACAAACGATGGAGAAGATACAGTGTGCAAAGGTACCGCGATCACCGCAGGGTTTCTGCGAAGAAGCTAACAGAGTTCACTGCCCCAGCTTGACCAGTTGACCGTGGCCAGCGGCAGTCATCTGGCGCAACCGTCAATCACAAGAGAACAAGGTATTAGAAAACATCACTCAAACTGGGCATCGATCTTCCTCCGTTTCATTTTGAGTGCTCCGCCGCTCGCGAAGAGCGGACAAGGGGGGGCCTCCAGTACCCTTGACAGTACCAGATTGAGTATTGTCTGCGGGTACACGGAAACTGACCGTGGGTCATCCATATGCACCCGTTGGTCTTCTAGAAGAATAACTTGAACGCCGCCTGGAGGCATCAACTTGAATAACTATAGAACGACTTCCATTCTGCATCGTGGCCATACTCTATTGTTTTGAGCGGTGCGTGGACGGAGATATAGTAACGATGTCTCAAGTGCACGGCAACGCACACCGCACATGTCATCAGTACCACATGAGCATGCAACGCATGCGGGGCCTGTAACGCCCTTACATAGTGACTCAATTTGGATGAAGGGTCCCCACGGAATGGCGAGGGACGAAAGACGGCGGGAATTCCACGCAGGCTCGGAGCTCGGAGAGTGCGTGACACTCCCTCGAATTTTAAATCGTATCGCCGCCGGTTGGTCCCGAATACGGTTGTGGTCTGTAATCCGCTTAAGCGGATTCTGCAATCAAAAAACAGCGGAGAACGGTTCTTGCACATGGTCGCACAAGATATCCGATGTGAATAACGTCGAAGAAATATATCGAAGAAAGAAATATGTCGAAGCAATGCAGAAGAAGTCAATGTGAGCGCAAAAATTGCCGCATTTCCTCGTCAAGTGGGCTCGATGGACATACAGCCTTCAATGTGCGCCTGCCGACCAAACTGTCGGCTCTGCCCTCCTACGCCTATCATACATAGCTTCCGGTGTACGCAAGTCGAGTCCATGCTACATGTAGATCCTCCTAGCTGGGCTGTTATATTAGGCTCGGGTCGTCCAGGCCTATGTCTTCGAACAAAAACCTCCATAGAGCATCGGGGTCCTTAAAGTCATGGTGTGTGACGTTGACAAGCCAACGGGTATCTCTGACGCCTTCCAGCAGCTGCCGCTCCTGTGAGCCTGGGGGGAACTGAGACGCCAATTGGTCCAGATAGAAAACGCCTCTTCCTGCGGACGACATCAACAGAAAGTCCAGATGGACAAGGTGAGGGGTACGCACCTTCCATGTTATGAACGACTCCTGCTCGATGATCGTGGATTGAATGATCTCCTGCCCCGGAAAGACACCCCACGTCACCGCATTTCGCTCAGTAGCGTGCATGCTCGTCCTAAGATCGCCCTTCCGCAAACATAGTAAGCCGCCGCAGCGGGATGGTTGGCTGCGTACCTCACAATTTTGTTCCCGGCCAAGAAATCCACGACGCCTTTCACCTTTCCTATCGCCTTTTCCAACCTTTCCACGATATCTTCGCTGGCGAAGAACTCGACGAACGACTTCTGATACACGTATCCACCGGCAGGGCCCCAGCCAACCGTACCATCGTCCGACAGCAGACCGTCGACCGCAGGCTGCGAGCCAACGGGCCACCATCCGTTCTTGGCCAGGCGAAGCAGGTGGGGGAGGATGAGCTGCGACTCGCTGGAAAGAGGTGCCGGCGAGAACGGATACGAGGTGATCTCGCCACGAAGGAAGCGCAGACTCAGCGCTGTGATGTCCGCGAGCGTACTAGGACGGGAACCTATCGGCGGCTGTGCGACCGACTTTTGTAAAACCGGGGCAAAAACAAGGGCAGAGTAATGGCACTCACGATACGGCCAACGCCTCCCCATAGGTCTTGGGTGCCGAACGCGGGACTGTTGACGTCGCCGAAGCGGCCATTTGGGAATTCGTCCCATGTGGCGGCGTAATTGGCCTCCCCCTTGCCCGTGTCGCCATCTTTGGGTACGTGCGCCGCAAGTCCGGTGGTCGCGGAGCTGGTTGCGCTTGCGGGGGTAACGATCAGTTCAGTGTTCGTGTCCGTGGGTGGTTCGGCCGACCCGGGCGACTCCTTATCACATTAGTCCCCAACTCATTCACATTCCGTCGCGAATGCTCACCGCTATTAATTTGTTTTGCACCTTCGCGTGGCGCGGGGTCCATCCCAAGTTCTCCAGAACCCTCTCCACGCTCTTCTCGAGGTTGAGAGTGCAAATGTGAAACCCGCGTAGTCCGCCCTCGTCTACAAGACGCCGTATCATCTTGACGGCAAGCGATATCCCGTAGTCCTTAACCTTCTGGTCATCGTGCTAGGATAAAGCAGGCGTCGGTGAGTACATCTCAAACGAATTTCGCGCAAGGTTAGCAGTACTTTTATGGGCTCTAAATCTGTTCGGATCGTGTCGGGGATATATGTCCCGCAAAGTTTTGTGACCCGGAGGAACGACGCGTATGTTTGAATGGGCAGGACACCTGGGATGATGGGAACGGTTATGCCTAACGGATGGTGAGCGCGTGGGTAGGTGAGTCCAGCAGGAACGTGACGCACCGCGTGCGCGAATCTTTTGGAGCCACCGAAGGAAGTTGTCGACGTCGTAAATAGTTGTGTTACGATGAAATCCGCCCCGCTATCAACTTTTGCTTTCAGGTGCTCGATTTCCTCGTCTTCGTTGTGCACAGCGTCGGAGTGGCCATCCGGATAGGCTATGGTTAGGAGAGGTCAGGAACGAACGTATCGACGTGGGCACCAGAATGACCTGCCACTCCTATGGAGAAAGCTTCGGAGAACTCCGGCGTTGACCGGATATAGGTTACGAGATCAAGAGCATGTGTGAACCGGGGATCCGTAGGGATCCAATATTCTTCTCCTCTCGGAGGATCTGCGGGACAATCAGTACCTACGGGAATTCACCGCCCGTGTCAAGCGAACCTCCCCGCAAAGCCAAGATGTTTTGGATGCCGATTTCTTTCGCGGCCTAGAGACCCTCAGCAAGTCACACGAACATTACGCGTGGAGAACGACATACCCTAAGGGCATCGTCAACAGATCCTGCATCATATTCGTGCAAGTCAGGTGCATCACTGTGTCGATTCCATACTCTCGCTGTGTCAATGACGCAAGGTCGAGAGTCTGGTTCTTAGTCGAGCCGCCCGCACCCCATGTGATGTTAATTGCAAGGGGTTTTAGATCAGCCAGACGAGAGATCCGCAAGAGCAGATTGCTGAACCCCTGGATTCGATTGGGCCCTACTAAGGTTCGATGTTCGATGTCGGGCTTACCTGTTCGGTCCGGGTGGGAAGAATTCGAAAGTGTAGAAAGGCCCTTGAGCTTGCTCAAACTTCTCGACCAACTTCATTTCGAGCCAACGAACTTATCAGCTCAGAGATTGACGGGTAGACGAGCGACGACGACGTCGAAACCAGACTTGAATCGTTATGGTTTGCGCCTATCAGAGTTACCAAATCGCCTCGACCCAGGATCGGGATTCTTTGTTCCCGGAGCGCTCGCGGCGCGACGTGCTATCGGAAAGGGCATCAACAAGCTCAACAGCACTTTCCCGACTAGGTACCTGTTACGCGTGCCCGTCTCCACTCCATTACTGTACCTCCTCAACGCTCACCGACACCGACACTTCTCCTTCCTACTCACAACTCCGACATGGCCGCTGCGACATCTCCCACAACCGAAGTCTCGACTGGAACACTCAAGCGTACTAAGATCGTCTTACTCGGCGACCAGAGCGGTCGGCAAGACTAGTCTCATTACTCGGTGCGTCTTAGCTGTCTCGCTTCCGCGGCTACTAAGTGTCAGGTCTTAGGTTCATGTATGACACGTTTGACAATACATATCAAGCGACCATTGGTATCGACTTTCTCAGCAAAACGCTGTACCTTGATGATCGGACTGTGAGGCTACAGCTATGGGATACCGCAGGACAAGTATGTCTCTGCGTATTGGATACCCGTGTTTTCTAAGCTACCCATGCAAAATTAGGAACGATTCCGGTCTTTGATTCCATCATACATCGGGACTCTACCGTTTGCCATTGTCGTATTCGATATAACAAGTGGGTGGTACCCACCGTCATCATTTCACGTGGAGAATGACACATTCTCAGATCGCCAGTCTTTCCTTTCTACTTCTAAATGGATAGAAGACGTGCGGTCGGAGCGGGGGAACGATGTCATGGTCGTACTTGTCGGGAACAAGGCCGACCTTTCAGACAAACGGTTGCGTACGCCACGAAATTCACCGCCTCCTGGATACATACTAAAGTGTCGCAGGCAGGTGACGCTGGAAGAAGCCACCGCCAGGGCGCAAAGTCTCAACATCATGTTCATGGAGACATCAGCAAAAGGCGGGCCACAATGTGAAAAGCCTGTTCAAAAAAATCGCAATGTCACTACCTGAATGGAGAAAGAAAGCCAGAGTGGCGGATGCACAGAATGCCAGTAGGTCTACCCTGGACGCAAATCACCGTTGCCGCCACTCTGACAACTTTGCGCAATTGCAGAGATCGATGTGACGATCACCACCAGCAAACGAGGTTCCAGAAGCATCGCAGTGTCACTGTTGAGGCCATGTATCTTCCTCCGTTTTCTATATCCCTGCTACAGTACACCCACCCCGCGTCTCTAGAGACTGCACGTTGTCCCGCTTTTTTTTTCAGGATAGATACAATCTTCCAGGGGAGCGAAGTCTGATTCTGCTATAACACACATACGATCTCATCCACGATTCATAGTATTCCCTGCCCCGAGGATTGACATCTGTAAATCTTGCCCATTCCTCGTCCTTCCTTCTCTTCTCCTCCGACTTGGCGTCACCAAACGCCGTCCCGTCCTCCTCTGCGTCCATTGCGAGCTGCTCTGATGATGTCGGCTTCGCGGCGGATTGCGGTCTTGGTCACATTCATGAGATGATGGTCCAAGTAAAGAATATGGGATGAGCACTTACCCTCCCCCCGTGAGGATGTTACCGCGCTGCCGCTCGATCTCGAGGTATTCGTCGATGGACATAGTAGGCAGACGGTGGTCGGCCTGGAACACCTGTTCTTGCAGCCTTGCACGGTCGCCGCTCGCGCCGGAGGGTAATATCGTGAACGGCTGCAACGGCTACGACACATCCGAATAAGCATGAGACATCCGAGAATCGCAACAGGTCGTGTACTACCTTGCCGCTGGAGTCAAGCAATGGCCCACCCTGTCGTCCCACTGCACGCGTGGGCGCATCGAGCCTCCACAGCGCGTGCTCTGCCTCAGACGACGACGAGTGCGCATGGTCCGATGTTCCGGGTTGTGGAGGGGACGGCGGCGCGGAGCGCAAGAGCTCAAGTTCTTGCGCGATGCTCGCGAGCTGCGCCTGCGCCTGCGCGTAGGCCAGCCGCAGTAAGAGGAGGGTAGCTGCGCGCCGCTCGTCCTCGTCGCCCTGTTCGTCGCTATGGCCTGGGGTAGAAGGTGTAGGGGCGGGCGGGAGAAGGGCGGCAATGAGGTCGAAGTCAGTCGGGGAGGAATCCGAGGGTGGGAGAGGAACACTGTGTCGTTGGGCGACAGCCTGTGAACGAGCGGTGAGGACATCGTCGTCGCGCGCATGAGGGTGCATCATCTATTTATATTACCTCGATGCGAGCGCGGATCTCCTTCTCGGCCTGATACTGCTTGATCTTTGTCTCCCGCCGTCTGGCGGGATCGACGATGGAGGAGGCGTTTTTCGCATACAACTCGCGCTCGGACTCGGACGCGATTTCGTATAGCTCTACATCCGACACGAATTTTGTGAACCCTTCCTGCCGACGGCGTGTGAATGCGATGTGTCGTATTCGCGAGACGGACAGACCTCGGCTTCACGCAGGCGTACCAGGCGATCATCCCTCTCCGTTGTGCGAGCCCTGCTTTCGATCTCTGCAAGAACATATAGAACAAATAAGTATACCAGATCTTGAGTAGAGATGTCGTCGAGAGTCTCGTTGGGACTGAAGAGCGCAAGATGTGCGACGCGTGCACGCAAGTTGCGGCAATCCGCCAGTGCCGCGTCTATTAAATCCTAAGCGGATAGTTTGAATACAAACAACCGTCATGGAAACGAGAACTTACCTGTGTTTCATCTTGGATAGTCGGTAGATTTGAGCTTTCGAGATATTTAAAAGTGAGCGACGAAACAAAGTGGATAGTGACTCCATGATGTAAGGGTGTCAGATGTCCCGTCTGTCTCATCTTGACTGGTGCCAAGAGTGCACGTGTCTGTCAACTCGACGCGTCCGGTCGCGTCAAATTATCGGTCAATGGCAGGCAAGCGCCCCCGCACAGATTCTGCGGGACTGTTCCTCTCCCGCAAAAGCGCTTCAGATATACCAAGGAGACATCGACGCTCCCGGGAGTTACGTTGTGGGCGCATTTTCGAAGAATCCCGCAAAAATCAGTACACGGTCGACATCCGTCGGGACTCGAAAGCGAAGGCCGCCTATCTGGACGTCGTCATGAAGACAAGCTTCAAAAGAGGTTCGAACTCTCGTGGGCGACCAACTGCATATATTGCTCAAAGGGGCCCAACTTTTACCGCACTCGGGCCCTGCGTCCCATCTTCCTGCTCTCCTCCGCTTCCGAGGGCATTACAATCCTGCTCGTATCGAGGGCCGGCCTTCAGGGAGAGAAGGAAAAGCTTTTCATGTCTGGCCGGGATCCAGTACGTACTCAGCTGTTGTTCGCCCGAGTCTGACATTTTTCTCGGAGTAGACCCCAACAAGGCCAAAAAACGAAGACATGCACTAGACGCTGGTACCCCCGACGCCAACTGGTTCTCTACGCCGCCTCCAGGAGACCTAATCTAGACGCGGTGGGGAGCGCCTCTAGTTCGCAGGCCGCTCACCCCGCCTCTGGAAACTCAAGTCCCCCACCATCCGGCCCCTCTTTCCTTCTCCTCCACCATCCCGACTCACGCGGATCATCCAAATAATGCCGAATCTTCCACAGCTAGTGCATCCCTACCGACCCGGAGGCAGTCGACCCCAAGAGTGAAGAATCGCTCTGCAGCGACGTATGCATACAGGACCCCTTCCCAGGATGAGTTAGCCCCCATCGATCTTACATCTCCCCCAGAATCTCCCACCGCTGCTGGTCCAGCTACCATCGCACATCCGATATTAGGGGAGGCGCCACCCGACTGTGTCGAACTGCGTCAGCCCTCTTCTCGGAATTCTTCCGAACCGCATAATGGCGATGGGTTGAGATGCCCTCACCGGGTAGGTCGGCACGAAGGAAGAAAGAGACGAGAAAAAACTCGTTGCGTTATCTTCCGCGACGGCGAAGTCTCCTTCACCTACCGAAATCGTGTCTGCTGCCCCTGCTGTTGTCAAGACCGAAGAAGTACACAGGGACCTGTGTCGGAGCAATGACAGCCGGACAGAGTTGGATGCCGTCCCCGCGAGAGAGGAAACGCCACCGGAAATGGTTACAGACGCACAATCAGGGTCCAAGGACGCGAAGGAGCTCAGTGGGGATGATCTGGATTTGAGCATGCGAGCGGGGCTCATTGTCAATGGGGTTGTGTCAAGGTAGTGGTGTTCAGCGCGAGATGATTGTGCTCAATGACGACGTTCCCTCCAGTGGCCATACACTGCTCTCTCTCAAGTCAGGGATAAGCTAAAATGTCTGTCATTGGAGTTGTATCCTCTGTGGCGAAAGAGCCAACGAGGACCACCACTGGCGGTACAATATACCTTGGAGTCTCTCTCTGATCACTCACAATATGGCTTTTCAGATTGGTGCATTTGTTTTTCCTGCTAGATCCTCGTCCTTGACTCGTTCGGTGAGTTCTTCATACAGACGGTGTAGGCATGAAGCTCAACTGTTTCATGTAGGCTGGGGAGAAGTGGCTCCCGAACCCAAAACGAGGCGATTGTTGTCCCTGTTGCGTCAAGTCAAGGTGCCATATGTCTATAACCGTCTAAGGCAAGTAGGTGGACTGAAAGATGCCTCAGATTGGGCAATGGCAGGACAAATTTACTGGCACTTGCTACTCGAACACGATGCAGTGGGCCATGTACGACCCCGCTGCGGAAAAGTGTTGCAACCAGATCCCGAACTCTCCAACATTCGATCTCATAACCCGCCCGTGTGGAACGTAGTACCGCTCGAGATAGAGTACTGTGCTCAACTGGTTAAGTGTGGGCCGCCGTTCAACGGACTCGTGCCGAGCGCCAAGGTACAGCTGTCCAGATCGGAGGGGGGCCAATTCACGGCGTGGGAGAGGAAGACGGTCTCCCGGCAGCATCTGCTCATCCGTGATGCAGACCCCGGGCGGGAGCCGCGCGGGTACTTCAACTGCACGGTAGAGGTATATGCGCTATTCACCACATCCAAGAACTGGCGATCTGATGAAAGGGGAAACAGGTTTTGCATGGGCACGCAAATCACGTCTCCGACATTCACAGCATCTACGTGACGGATTACACGTCCAAATCAGGCACGTTCGCAGAGCACAGCAGCGAGTGGTGCCCCGTGTCCCTCGCCGACCGTGTGCTCCGTATCGAGATGTGGCGCGGTGAGGCCGTCGCGCTCGCTCAGCAGATGAAGCCGGGCGAGTATTGGTCGCTGGACAACGTACGGATGAAAGTCAGCAACGGTGGCTATATCGAGGGGTCATTTTCGGAGGCGGCCAAGGCACGGAAGCTCTCCATTGCTGATGTAGATACGAATCACCACCTACAGGCTTTGTTGCAGTGCGTACTCTCCGACTCGGCGGTCCGCTTGAGCTGACATTTACCAGGCGGAAGAAAGTGTGGGAAGAGAACGATGCGAATCCACACGTGTTCCCGCACAAATTGCTCAACGAAGTTGAGCTCCAGTCCATCTTCGATTGTACCGTCGAAGTAGGGCCTTCTTTTCATTTAAGTACCTGCGGGCTAAGCGTAGAGCATACAGGTCATTCACGCAGAGTATAATGCGACAGGCACGTCCCTGTTGTATATTACCGACTACACGAACAGTGATCTTGCCACACCGCCGACGGCACTGTGGAGTCGCGAGCTCCAGGGACGGATAGTAACCCTTGAACTACAGGGCCCGCAGAGCAAAATGGCCGACAAGTGGACATCGGGGCGTTTTTCAATGTCAAACATATGCGACTGATCGAACGCGTCATGGGTGTGGGAAGGGTCGTTGGTAGGATCGGGGGCCCTGATCGTCTCATCCATAAACTGAACGCAAACAACCCCAATGAGGAACTGGAACAGTTATTTCAGTACATCTGGTCTCTTTCTTTCGTTCTCCGGCGTCGTTGACCTCGTCACTCTACAGACGAAGAAAACGATGGGCAGAAGAGAAGGCAGCAGTGACGAAACGAACCGAGAGTTTCACCACCATTGCCCGCATTCTCAAGAGCAGCAATCCCGCAGACAAATTCCAGGTTCGTGCGCGAGTTGTCGGGACATTTCCCTTACAGTTGAAAGACTGCGTCGTTCGCTGCTGCAAAGGCTGCTCGAACGGTAAGTTGTTTTTGTTTAGCGGCAGAGATGATATTGAAATGTGGAATGTGGTCATAGGGTGCCTGAAACTATGGACGTGTGCATGACATGCACTACCCCTGAGCCCGGGTGGGAGAGCATGTTCCACCTGTTCCTACGACTACAAGACGAGCGTGGAATGCGCAGATTACCGTGTCAGTGGACCAGAATGATGCTGTTTTCTCTAACGTGCCGACACACAGCTAATGTGCCTATGAGCAGAGCAGCATACTCAGGGGATTGTCTCCTGATGACGTGTGTGTGGGTCGGGCGGCATGGCGATAGTCCGCAAGCGCCTAGCTGATTACATCGGGAACTTGGAAGCGGTGCAGGCGGCTAATAGCTTGGGAAGAACACTCGCGGCCAGTGTTCCAGTGCGCGAATTCACGATAGAGAGTTGGCAGGTCGAGGATGATGTTATTGCATATGGGTTAGCATGATCGGATTGGGGCTGTCCATCACACACTGCACTGCTACGCCTGCCATTCAGCGCCACCTGAGTCGGCCAGTTGTCACCAGCAGCAGTTGTTCGTAGAGGATGTTGATGATCACAAGACGCTGATGTGACGTGACCGTTGCTGTTGATTTATTACGTAATCGAGACATGATTTTATGATAGGCAGGGTTGAGCGTCTTGTCTTGGCTGCCATTCGTCATGCGGCTGTCTTTTGCTCTCCTCGTCGCTCTATTATCCCACCACGCCGTCCACGCTACCAGGCATTCCTTTGATACTCACGACTATTATGTTTTAGAACATAACCCTCGCGTCGGCCCCTCCCTATCACAGGTTTCTAGAAGGCTAGGCGTACAAGTTGTCGAGCGCGCAGGCGAGCTTGACAACTTTTGGGTCGTCCGCGTTCCAACACAACATTCATCCTCCTCCCTCAGCAAACGCGATGGCGAAGCAGACCATGTGTTGGCCCGCCTCGCTGCCCTCCGCAGCTCTCGGTATCCACGGGACTCCGACTCCCACGCCGCGCGCCGCATAGCCGACTCCGTGTCGCACCTCTCCCGCCAGGAGTTGCGTCAGCGGGTAAAACGTGCACCACCACCGATACGACCCTGGCGACGGCGACGATGCATCGAAGCATCCACTTGCGCAGGCCATCATCGACAAGCTCGACATCCATGACCCTCAGTTCACCCGACAATGGCATCTGATCAACGAGGAGTTCCCGAGCACATCATGAACGTCACCAGGCTGTGGGAC
>JAKELK010000582.1:0-23330 GCA_021525775.1 Lactarius deliciosus
CCGAGGATACCATACTTTACGCTTAGTATCCCATGTAAATTTGGAGGGAAATCTGGATACAATATGCGACGCGCTTCAGGCCATTGCTGATTTGCTTGGAAGAACGCAGTGAGTTGCGTGTTATTTTGGTTGTGTATTCTCTCGGGATGGTTATGATCAAAGACGATATATTGTTCCTGTCACGATCACGTGACACGCCACGTAAGCGTTTCCGTTTCGGGACTGATGACTCAATATCTGTATTTAGATCATGACTCATGGCTGCCAGCTCATAACCTTGCTGGCACCTTGCTGGCACCTTGCTGGCACCTTGCTGGCATCTAGAAAATGGCATGAAAATAACTAGTCTTGTATGATATAAAAAGAGCCTGTAGTCTACCATGTATTCCTCATCTTGGTCTTTTAATAATCTATCCCACTTCTTGTCTTGTCTCTTGTCCCTCAAGTCCGACGCTTTTCGCTTAGCTAAGCGACCCGGCCCAGTATCCTGACCCTCTTGCGCGTTCGCTTGAGGAAGAGTCCCTTGGACTCGTGTACGCCTTGTGAATGATCCAGGTGATCGTAACAGTTCCCGTTCCAAATGAACGGGAAGTTGTGTCATCGCAGGAAATTCCTGACTTTGTTCAGTTGTCGGATTTCGTCAGACGCGTAGTACGGATACATACCCGATGTGTAGGCCAGCCCATAAGTCTTGCACAACCTTCTGAGGAACTAATGTAATGCGCGTCTACGTAAAGTCTGGTCTCGTCTCGTGTTTGTGCAGTTTCGTCGACACCGTTTGCGAGTGCGTGATGAGTGTGGACGGATACAGAGGCACGATCTGGCCCTTTGTAAACATACTGCGCGATTGCGTTAGTTATCATCGAGCTTGGGAAGGAAAGGGGCACCTTGTAGATGTATTTTACTGCATGAAATCCTGCCATGCATTCAACATTGATATGGGCGTTGTATTTGAGAAGGAGATAAGGTGAATGAGAGATGACACTGCGATTGTCGACGAAGCTGTTGCCAATGGCGACAAATTGACCTGTATCCCGTCTATGTGTCTGCACATACGAGTCACCAGTGATTTCGGTTTCAGTTCGGAAAAGCTTCGGGAAGTGCTTTGTGCATTTTCCCTTTGCGTCCATGCACGGCGACGAATAACCCAGGCCACAGGGGCCATGCACCATAAATCGTTTAACGAGTTCGAAGAGACGTGGATTGGAGACTTCGTCTGGAAATTCAGTAGATACGACTTGGTCGACTGCCTCGGGAGTGGAGATGCGCGCAGAGCGCTCCAAGAAAAGGATGAGATGAACGTGTGGAAGCCCTCTCTTCTGATACTCGACTGTGTATACAAAAGCTTCTGCTTTGCCAAACACGTTTTTTTGCATGATGTCGTCGATAAGACTTTCGACTTTGAGATGAAATACACGCGCGACGATGTCTGGTCTCTGTGCGGGACTTTGGTTAGGAAGTAGAGCTTCTTTGACTTCTCTCCATTGCGGATTAGCCATGAACGTGATAAATAAGTCAGACCCTCCAAACTTGTGCAACAAAGCGAGCGCATTTTGTAGATTCTTGTGCATAAAGCGCGGACTGCTTGTGAAACTGGAAGGCAATATAATTTTTTTGCCAATAGTTGCAACGTCGACGCCTTCTTGTAATGCATCAACAGCACCTTGATATAATTCCGCCCGAAGGTCGCTTTGATGTTTGCGAATCCAATTGAGGCATGAATTTTCTGCGGCCGCCCACAAATGAACAATGTATTCTTGCAATAGGAGATCTGATTGGAAGATATGTGAAGATTCAATATGTGCCGGTCGCGGATGCAAGCGAAATTTCGCGAATTCGCAGAAAGAAACGAATTGTTGCGAATCAGATGCAGAGGCCATAGACCCCACGTAAGGAATCTCCGGATGCCAACTGAGTTGCCCAGTAGGGTGAAGGAGAGGGAAATGCAGCGCCATATATGCAGGGTGACATTCGGAAATACGAATCAGAGGTCCACCGTGCAGACGCAGGATGACATCCTGAGAATTCGCACATGCGTCTTCGTCTCCAGGAATGATGAGAGCGAGTTCATTGTTTCCGGTGGGGGGATTATACCGACGACGATCTGATCCTTTTTGAAAGTCTAATTGGATTCGATATTCATTAAGACTTGTCGATTGGATCACTTGATAAGCTTGTTGATAGACGTCGACAAAAGGATGGCATCGTTCCAGCATGCTAACTAACGTGTTCATTGTCGCCGGACTGCGCTGAGGATTGTTTTGCAGCCGATATTGTAACGATTCGGCATGATCATAAATATACATCTGACTGTAGACGGGCGAGTGATTTTCTTCTGGTAGGATCGACCCAATCTGATGATGGATTTCGCCTTGTATCTTGTAAATGGGAGGACCATGACCGTCGAATGAGGTGCCGACTAACTGTCCACTTCCGCCTGTAGATGTAAATGCCAATGACTTATTATATTGACGTATGTTGCGACGGAATTCTGAAGCAGTTCGATCGTGTGCCTCATACAGGTGCTTCAGTTCGCGTGGGATTGCATCAAGCCAGTTGAGAGATATCTCGCCTCCGCAGCAGCATTCAGAGTATTCTGGATTCGACTTTGGTGACTTTGCGCGTTTTTCGGCCAGCCAATGGAACGCATGACAGTGTGGACATTCATAATCGAATGATCCCAAGTAATGTTCTTCTATCTCGTTCGCCGCTGGAATATGTCGCGCACGCCGATACTGCAAGCCAATGAATATTACGTAACCACAAATTGATCTAGAATACGTACCATTCATACACCAACATCAGTTCTTCGTCTGCGGGAAGGTGCAGGGTAAGGTTGAGCCGTATCACGCTGTTGCATGTTAGTCGGTGTTCATCATCATGCGTTGAACGTACTGCTGCTTGTCTCCGATGACGTACATAGACCGCTTGACTGCCCTCTCCCAGTGAAGAAAAAGCAGGCGCCCCGTTAGCTCACGCATTTCTCTCTTGCTCACGGCGACGACGTTGACCCCTTTGAGCAGCAGTTAAATTGCTATCTTCATGGAAAAGAGCGGAATCCTCAAGTTTATCCGTCGTTATTATGCAGTGTAACAGATATTATCATTCTCACAGATTCATGAGCTTGTTGACCACTCGTATCATGCTGCGTTTGCAACGAACGCACACTAGTTCCCTCCACATGATTCTGTCACACCCGTGGGCGCTGAGAAGACTAACAAACTTATTAACAATGCGAAATGTGGGAAAGACGAAACCGAAGACCTCTGCAACCCTTCCTTCGCCTGTGCTTTCAGTGTAGTCGTTTGGAATACAGCCATTTGCCGCGTCTTTTTCACGTTGTCGACGACGTCGCTGTGAAACTTGTGCAGGCGTCAAAGTAGTATGAGCAGTAAAAAGATCGACGGTGTTTGTCATTTGCACGCGTTCTGTCGAGCTCGAAGAAGTCATCGAAGTAGCTGTCCAGAACGAAGGTTGATCAGGATGCTGTTCCGACACCCCTATATGCTTTGTTGGCTGAAGTCTCAACGGAACTTTTCGGTTGGCGAAACGGAAGTAATTTAAAACCCACGAGAATTACATCACTGAAAATGTGTTGAGGGTAACACGCAAATTACATAGCAAGGCGCAAAAGACGGTCACACAAAGCTGGTATTAATGTCGGAGCAAAGGTGAAGCAGCGAACGCAAGGGATAACAGCGACCAAGAGTGCCTAAGCCAGCATGTTTAGCAAGTAAGCCACTGACTGACTCTCCGAGAGAACAAGTTCCACTCACGTTCGAAAGTACCCAAGTTAGCAACACACTGAATATGACAAAAATATAAGCCATCAGCGCGTCAACAGATTGAAGGAGGGCGCAACGCACTTTGTCCTAAAGTTACGATCATAGTCCTCCTGCATCGTTGTCGCATCCTCCTCCTTCTCCTCCTTCGGCAGTTTGGTCGACAGCACGTGTATCGCATCCTCGTACGCCACGTTGATGTCCATGTCCGCAGTTGGCACCGCTACCTCCACCACGTTCTGTCCTTTGCTCGCCTTGACCACGCTCAGAATTCTATGTTAGCTGTCAGTCACGTTGCGTTGAAAGCATAGCAAGATGGAAAAGGCGGTCACAGAAAGCTGGCATTAATGTCGCAGCAGAGGTGAAGCGAGGAACACAACACGGGAAGGACAAATAGGGGCAGACTTCCGAGACACATACAATTGGTCATATTTCTATGTGTCAGCAATAGGGGCAGACACCCGACACAATACACATACAATTGGTCAGAATTCTATGTGTCAGCAAACTAAAAATGTGTGTCAGCAAATCCTTCGTCTATGCTTTATATATTGTATAGATGTGCAGCGTGAAGTACTGCAAATTCCCACCAACTCTGTGGTAAACAAGCAT
This sequence comes from Lactarius deliciosus, assembly GCA_021525775.1. Classification (NCBI taxonomy): domain Eukaryota; kingdom Fungi; phylum Basidiomycota; class Agaricomycetes; order Russulales; family Russulaceae; genus Lactarius; species Lactarius deliciosus. Next base: position 4,395 of record JAKELK010000582.1, read on the forward strand.
CAAGGTGCATAGCCTGAGCTTTGTCCATTATAGTGCGCATAAAGCACTCAGCGCACCCATTTTGCTGTGGCGTATGTGGCGCAGACTGTAGCATTGTTATGCCGGCATCCTTAAGCTGCTTTAGGAAAGCATCCGATTTGTATTCACCGCCGGCATCAGACATCCATTCTTTTATGGTTGCATTAAACTGATTTTTAATTAACGCTAGCCATTGCTTTAGTGCCATAATAGCAGAGGCTTTATCCCATAAGAGAATGATCCATGCAAACGAAGTATAATCGTCAAAAAAGATGATAAAATACTTGTATTTATGGTATGACGGTATTGGGAAGCTTTTCAAATCGGAATGAATCCGAGAGAAAGAGGCTTTAGCCCTTGTATCAGACGGAGGATGTGAGGCAGCAGGCATTTTGCCTTGCGCGCACCCAGGACATATTACATCAGAGGAAGGAATTATTATCCCTTCTGGAAAGCCCTTAGTGTGTTCCTTAGCTCGTCTTAGAACCTCTTTGGATGGGTGACCAAGGCGACGATGCATAAGGTTGTAGTCTACATTTAGTAACGCAGACTGGTTTGCAATATGCGACTCAGTTAGAGTGGATATAGAGGCATCTAGCCAATATAGGGATTGTCCGTGAAGAAGGGGTTTACATTGGACAATTTTTTTGTTTTTACGTAGCAAGTTAATATGCTGCGAATTCCCCAAAATGCGCAAACCTTGCTGTAAAAAGACACCCATAGATAGAAGACGTATGCTTATGCATGGAATGTATAGAACCGGATATACCCGAGTAGTTACAGGTTTGTCTGCGATGTAATGCTCAAGCAAGACAGAACCGGTTCCTTCGACGTATAGCATTTGTGCCGCTGTCTTTACAGGCATCCTTTCAGACTTAGCAATTGGCTTGTACTTGATAAAATCACTAAGATTATTAGTGAAGTGTGCTGAAGCTCCTGAGTCAAGGAGCCACATATTTTGTGTACGCTTTATACACTCTGCACATTGACTGAAGTACTCATTGTGCTCACACTCAAGTAAATCAAGGAGAGCGCTGCTAATTTTGTACATATCAAGAGACTTCGGTACTAATACATGCGATTTTCATAGATATACGTATCCGTTACATTTGCCATCCCCTAGACTTTTTGGGGGCAGGGCTAATTCTGTAACGTCATCAGCATGTGATGTGCAAGGTGAAGAAAAGGCGTACTGTTCTTCATCACAAGAACCCCAATCAAGGGTGTTCTCATCTGGTCTAGTTAAAAAACACTCCGGTGTCAGCGAATGGCCTGTGGTGGCCAGAGAGATAAGAGTGCCAAAACGGGGGTCCGTTGGCAAATCGTTATCTTGTAGCTACTGTTGATTACTGTGCCAAATAGATTCGATTCGCTCATTAGAACGAGATTGAGGAGGGAAACGGCTTTCGCTGGTAGTAGCCCACCTGACTGTTGCTTCAACAATTGAAGCGGGACTGACGTAAGGAGGTGTGGGAGCGTGACTTTCTGTATCAGAAGTCATATCGCTTAATGTCAGATCCGACAAGTCAAGTTGGAGAGCATTTGACTGCTCACCAAATATTTCCGTGTCATCTAATCCGTCTGTGTTCATAATCAGCTGTGCGCTGCCTGAAGGCTGCTGCGACATGTCAATGTCAATGTCAGAGTCATACTCCTCGTCCATGAACCGTTTGATACAAGGACGCATAATAGCGTCAACGTCTGCGAAGCGCTGCTCGAGCATCTTTACAGTCTGGACTGTAGCGGGTACATCCAGCTGTTCAGCGAGCGAAAGTGCCTTGTTTACGGAAGGGAAGAAGCCGGGAGTCCTCTGAGGCAAGGATGATTCGACTTCTGTCCTAGTAGAGACACCAGATGACCCAATATGAGTCATGTTACGAACTCGACTTATCGCTTATCTTTTTCCTTTGCTATGTTGCCTCGCGTTCGCGTGTACTTTTACCCATGACCCGCTTCTTTTCTGCCTTCGGCTTCTATCTCGCACCCACCGCCTGACCATTACGATACCGATCTTACGACTCTTGAAGTCCGCAGACGCCATCTGACCCCCGCGTGCCCCCGCGGGATTCGCTTGTTCCATTTACGGACTTCCCTTTCGTATTGCTCGATTAGCTCGCTAGGACCCGCATCCTAGGATCGCGCCATGTGTTTGTAGTCTACAAACACCCTGTATTAGTATATAAGTCCCGTCCTACCTAGCTTGTACGGTAGACTTGACTTCTTGTGTAATACCACATTGTCTTCGCCTCACGAACTCTGCTCGATTCGCCATTTGCGCTTGAGTCTACGCCTTCGCTCGCCCTTACGCTTGAGCCCTGTCTTCCGCTATTACTCTAGTGCCCCTGGGAGGCCTAGTAGTACTTGTTCACCATCGAACTGAGTCCTGACCGACTCACGCCTTTCTGATCCCGTTGACTTACGAAGTACACGTCGTACTTAACGCCCCTGTGGTGGCGTTACATTAAGTCAAGTCTCTCACAGTGGCAACACCTAGTCGCAGTCAATCTCGGTTCCAGGCCGAGTACATTGATCGTTATAGCACTGACAAGCTCTCCAACAAAATCAAAGGAGCTGCAGTTTGGGCAGAACACGACGGAGTTGAAGGATACTTTCTCTTCCACCCCAGTACACAAAAATACCGACAAATCCACTACCTCGACGACATCCGCCAGTGGGCATACATCGACTACTCACCAAAGCAAGGGAAGTGGTACACTATTAGCATTGTACCCCCTGCACTCGGAGTAGGACCCTTTGGAGCCCGCACTACTAGTGGCATCGACGTCGACAGCCCAGACCCTGACTCCCCGAGCGTACCTGTCCCTACAACAAACCTACCAATCACCACGTTCCCATCCTACGCAATGTCACAGACCCAACAACAGGCTTCAGCCAGCACGACGCTCACCAGCGGAGGAGGAGGAGGAGGACCCTCGGGAGCCTCGAGCTCAGGAGGAGGGGGAGCCCCAGTACCACCCAGTGGAGCCCCAGCCGGAGGGGCTGGCGGTGGTGGCGGTGGTGGCGGTGGCGCGGGTGGTGGCGGCGCTGGCGCTGGCGCTGGTGGCGCCGCGCCAGGAGGAGCCGCTCCGATAATCGCACCCGGAGGCCACGGAAGACTAGGAGGAAACCCCCCTCCGGAGTTCACGGGGGTGAGGGACAAGAGCAAAGTGTTCCTACTCGCATTCGACCTCTACGTAGGGATGAACCCGGATGTCGACCAGCTTAGAATCCCCTCTTCACGAGCTATGACCTTCCTTTCCTATATCAGAGGGCCCCTCGTTGAAGACTGGGTAGCTGAACAGGCGTTATGGCTCGACGAACAAGTAACTAACGGAGTGGACCGCGGAAATATGGTCCTGTGGCAGACAATCCGAGACAGATTCGAAAATGCCTACTTCGACTCGGCTGAACGTACCAACGCCCGCAAATCACTACAAACTCTCGCCATGAAGGGCGAAGACATCGACACGTACATCACCACCTTCCAAAACCTCGTCACCAAAGCCGGGTACAATCCCGACGAAGCCACGACCCTTGAAATCTTCCAAGACGGACTACCGAACCAGTTAGTCATTAACGCTATCCGCTTCCAGCATCCCATCGACTGGGAGCAGTGGAAGGCGGCCGCACGACTTCAGCAGGCTGAATACCTTATTTTAAAGGATCGCCTGGGCAAAAACAAACCGTCGCGCAATTGAAAGGGTGGACACAGCCGAGAACAGTGGGTCCAGGCCCTCAACAGAACGCGCGACCCGAATGCCATGGATGTTGGACGCGCCAGAGCCTCCATGGCCCTTACCGACGCCGACAAAGCCCAACTTCAGAAGGAGGGATGATGTTTTAGATGTCGTGCTCAAGGGCACATCTTGCGTAACTGCCCACAAAAAGGCGTGCGCGTGGCTGCAGCCAGCACTACCATGGCGATACCCACCGGTTCCTCGCGAACTACGCTCCCCCCTCCCCCGTCTGCAAACATACCAACTCCCACCGTCAGTACTATCGCCGTATCAGCTAATCACATCCTTTCGAATGAGGAGCAGGCAGACGTACAGATCGCAGCGATGAAGGCACAGTCACAAGAAGTGCGCGACCTCATGGTTGAAAAGTTGTTTGGAAGAGAGGATTTTCTCGACGCTTGAACCCGGCGGCCTGGGCTAGAGCTTTAAACTTAAACGTGTACACTAGCAGATATTGATCCATGCGAATCCCAGTTCTGTTTAAATCTGCACACGCAATGGCCGAACGACAAGTCCTTATCGATTCAGGAGCAACGGACAATTTCATATGCTCCACACTTCTTAAACGACTCCAGATTGGGACAAGAGGTGTCACTCACCCTATCCGTATCTGGAATGTAGACGGCACCCATAACCAGGACGGCGCCATCACTCAATACACGGACCTCACCGTGAAGACAGGAAAAGAGGAGAGGACGCTTCGCTTCCTGGTCACGAACCTAGGAAGGGACGAAGTTATCCTAGGGTACCCCTGGTTTACGGCCTTTGAGCCGAGTATCAAGTGGGGAGATGCAACGTTGAATGAGGAGTTTCAACCGGTTGTAGTCTCGAGCCTTCACTTGTCAGACGAAGCCACGCCCATGGAGGCATCCATTCGGGCGTTGGAGACGTATGAACTTGACGAGGAAGCATGGGAGCAGCTCGTAAACGACGAGTGTGAACCTCAAATCGCATTTTTGCGAAAAACGACGACTGCGTCGGAGCTAGCACAGCGAGAAGCGGCGAAGAAGGAACAATGGACATTCGAAGAGATGGTCCCAGTGGAGTATCATCGTCACCAAAAAATATTTGACGAAGAGGCATCCCACCGATTTCCCCCGTCACGTATTTGGGACCACGCTATTGACCTGCTTCCTAACGCTCCCGCCGCGCTCGACTGTAAAGTCTACCCCCTTGCGCAGAATGAGCAGGAAGCGCTCATGACGTTCCTCACGGAGCAGCTGGAAAAAGGGTATATACGTCCATCAAAATCACCTTACGCGTCTCCGTTCTTCTTTATTAAAAAGAAAGACGGTAGGCTACGACCTGTACAAGACTATCGGCGGCTGAATGAAATAACCGTTCGAAATCACTACCCCCTTCCCCTTATCCCTGAGTTGGTAGACTGCATACGAGGGGCACGCCTATACTCCAAGCTTGACATCAAATGGGGTTACAACAACGTACGGGTCAAGGGAGGAGACGAATGGAAAGCTGCGTTTAAGACTAACCAAGGACTCTACGAACCCTTGGTCATGTACTTTGGCCTCACAAACTCACCCTCAACGTTCCAGGAAATGATGGACACAATCTTCCGACCCCTTGTTCTCACCAACGAAGTAATTGTCTACATGGACGACATCCTAATCGCGACCGCCATCGACTACCCTCATCATCGCGCAGTACTCCATGAAGTCCTCCGCCTATGTGAGGAACATGATTTATACATCAAGCCGGAGAAGTGCGAGTTCGAAGTCCTCGAGGTGGAATATCTGGGGCTGATCATAGGCCACGGAAACCTGCGTATGGACCCCGTTAAAGTACGAGGCATCCAGGAGTGGCAAGCCCCGAAAACCCTCAGAGAAGTACGCGCATTCCTCGGGTTTTGCAACTTCTACCGTTGGTTCATCCGAGGGTTCTCCTCACTGGTGCGACCACTTCACAACCTCACGCGAAAAGACACACAATGGCGGTGGGGACAGGACGAACAAGACGCCTTCACAAACATCAAGCGGTGTATTGGACGTGAACCCACACTATTATTCCCCGACTTCTTAAAACCATTCGAACTAGAAGTAGACGCCTCGAACGTAGCCATCGGAGCCGTGCTGAATCAGCTCGGCCCGGATCAGAAATTACATCCCGTCGCATTCCATTCCGAATCGCTCAGCGCAGCAGAACGCAATTATGATATCTACGACCGAGAACTCTTGGCCGTCGTGAAAGCACTGAGAGCCTGGCAAACATACCTAGTCAGATCCCCACACAAAATCATCATCCACACCAACCACACCAACCTTCAGTACTGGAAGAAACCACGGAAATTTAGTCGCCGAGTAGCACGCGAGTTCTTGGAACTATCGGAGTATAACTTTGCATTGAAGCATGTCTCTGGAGTAAAGAACGGTCGCGCAGACGCCCTGTCAAGGCGAGCGGATTACACAGTCAACGAAGAGGACAACAACAACGTAATTGTCCTCCCTGCCGAACGATTTATCCGCGCTACTGAGATGTCAATGCACGACATGGACATCTGGACCCAGATCTCGCAGAATCTTGACGAGAAGGACGTATTACGTTGGATTGAACCCCACAACCTGAAAAAGGTGGGGGGGCTATGGTGGAAAGGCGATGCCTTGGTTGTCGTGGGCGACAACGATCTTAAACGGGGGGTAATCACCTTTTTCCACGATACTCCCGCGATGGGACACCCCGGAATCGCAAACACTTTCGAGCTTCTCCGTCGCGACTACTGGTGGCCCAACATGCGCAAGGACGTGGAAGACTACGTCAAAGGTTGCGCAACATGCCAAGCCAACAAAATCAACACACACCGACAAAGACCACACCTCTTCCCCATCACCACCAACCCAGACGCCGAACCATTTGAAGTCGTAGCCATGGACTTCATCACGAAGCTCCCAGTGTCTGATAGGTATGACTCTATCTTGACGATCACAGACCACGACTGCTCGAAGGCAGCTATCTTCATCCCCTGTCACGAGTCAATAACCGCAGAAGGAGTGGCGCGACTCTATCTACGTCATGTGTACCCACACTACGGCATCCCCCAGAAGATCATTACAGACCGAGACCCCTGGTTTACCTCTGCATTTATGAAAAACCTCTGCAAAGTCCTCGGTATTCGCCAAAATATCTCTTCTGCCTACCACCCTCAGACAGACGGGCAGTCGGAGCGTACGAATCAATGGCTGGAGCAATACCTACGACATTGGAGTAACGTACAGCAGGACAATTGGGCCGAGGCACTACCATTCGTGCAATTCGCGCACAATGCCTGGCCAAACGCAACAACAAAGGAATCACCTTTCTCACTCATCATGGGCTGGGAACCGCGTACCATGTGGACGCCGAAGCCGACGACATCCCCATCTGTCGAACAACGCCTCGAAGAAATGGTCATCAGGCGACAACACGCGCAGGACTGCATCAAGCATGCGCAAGAACTAATGATGAAGCGAGGGAAGACGTGCTTTGTTCCATATCAGGAAGGAGCCCAAGTCTGGCTAGAAGGTACGAATTTGCGAACCTTCTACCCAACAGCCAAACTCGGTCCAAAGTGCCACGGACCCTTCCGCATTAAGAAGGTCTTATCAGACGTCTCGTACGAATTAGAACTCCCCACTGCATGGAAGATTCACCCCGTGTTCCACGCCAACCTTCTCACCCCATACAAGGAGACGGAACTACACGGCGCAAACTTCACGCGACCCCCACCTGACCTCATCGACGGAGAAGAAGAATTCGAAGTGGAGCGTATTCTGCAGTCGAGACTGCATGGACGAGGGCACAAACTTCAATTCCTAGTTCAGTGGAAAGGATTTCCCATAAGTGACAGCTCGTGGGAACCACTCGAAAACGTACGACATGCCTCGGAACTTATCACCGACTTCTATCACCTAAATCCTACCGCCGAAGGGGCTGGACGAAAGATATAAATAACGCCCCAAACGACGTCTACTATCCCCCATTCCTATCTCCCTCATGGCCCCCACCCCCATCATCTCCACTATTCCCACTCGCCGCCCAGTCGAGATTATTCTTGAAAATCTAACCGTACCCTCACAGGATCTCGGTGTCCCGTCTGAAGTAGACGGTCGTACGCCATACTCGGTGATCCTCAGTCGCCCCACATCTCCTGTCCTTGCCCTAGTCGCGACGGCCCTTTCTAAGCTTGAGGAACCACCCGCTCCCATACTCCCACCTTGTCTCCCCACTATCCCGATCATCCAACCCTCGCCAGCCTCACCCCCACTCGTCGACACGCCCGTTGCTATGCACGACGTGCCAGTTCTGTACTCCCTCACGCCACCACCCCCCCTTGAATCATCAATAGTCGACGCAGCCCATTTCCCCACCTTCCCCGCAGGGATTGACCATATCCCGACGCCTGTCCCCCAACTACGCATCGCCGAACCAGACCCCGCCCTGGCCCTCCTTGATGATGAGGAGGAAGAGGGAGACGCGGTCGACCCCGGCCTCCCCTTCTTCCTCAACGACTCCAACTCCCCCACTTTCTTCCCACTCCTAATCGGCGGAGTCGACTGCCCACTACAAACCGCCCGTTTCATCTACTACCGAAAGAGTTATCAGGAAGTTGTCGGGACCATGGGGAAAGGCCACCCCTGCTACATCTCACAGGTCTTCCTCAACTCGGTCTATGGCGACCAACTCCCCCAACACATCACCAACAACCAGCTAGACATGTTCCACCCCCACGACCCCCATGCTATTGTGCTCAACGAGGTACTCGCAGATCTGCGAAGTCCCCGTCTCCATGCTGAGGTATCCCATCTCCGCGAATGTCTGGTGCGCAGGGACGCAATACAGACGCGGGCATCGGACCTTCGACGCCTCCAGTCCGAGCTGACCAAAGACGAGTTTGGGCTAGACATGGACCTCGCTGGCGTGCGTAAGCGACTGCAGTACGCTCGGGCCATCCCCCTCATATCCAACAAATACGCAGAGCTTCATGCGAAGCCGGTGCGCCCCAGGGGAACACCCGAGCAGACCCCCCTCCCCCCGCGTGTGGGAGGACCTTGCGAGATGCCGCGCCTTCAAGGGGAAGGCCGTCAGCGGCAATGCAAGTGCTTTCAGTGTAAGTCCACCGAACACTTGGTGGCGCAGTGCCCGGACCAACGAGAGCGCGAACCATGCAAGTGGTGCGGCAGTCGGGTCCATCGGTCCAACACTTGCCTAATTCGTAGGCTCTCTCCCATGTCCCCCGCGTACGTCGATCCAGATAGTCGCCCCAGGTGGTGCGGCAAGTGTCTGTGACATGACGCAAGGCATGAGGAGATCAAGTGTCCGATGTACGAGCAGTGTCGGGACTGTGGTGAGCGCGGACGTTTTTTATTCCTGCGACGTCATACCTGTCCCCGTACTCCATCCCCCACACCTACCAATGTTGCGCCGGAAGAGGACTATTACTACACTAGTGACTAGTTGAAGTCGTGGCGACTTCAAGTCTGACAGGGGGGTAATGTTACGAACTCGACTTATCGCTTATCTTTTTCCTTTGCTATGTTGCCTCGCGTTCGCGTGTACTTTTACCCATGACCCGCTTCTTTTCTGCCTTCGGCTTCTATCTCGCACCCACCGCCTGACCATTACGATACCGATCTTACGACTCTTGAAGTCCGCAGACGCCATCTGACCCCCGCGTGCCCCCGCGGGATTCGCTTGTTCCATTTACGGACTTCCCTTTCGTATTGCTCGATTAGCTCGCTAGGACCCGCATCCTAGGATCGCGCCATGTGTTTGTAGTCTACAAACACCCTGTATTAGTATATAAGTCCCGTCCTACCTAGCTTGTACGGTAGACTTGACTTCTTGTGTAATACCACATTGTCTTCGCCTCACGAACTCTGCTCGATTCGCCATTTGCGCTTGAGTCTACGCCTTCGCTCGCCCTTACGCTTGAGCCCTGTCTTCCGCTATTACTCTAGTGCCCCTGGGAGGCCTAGTAGTACTTGTTCACCATCGAACTGAGTCCTGACCGACTCACGCCTTTCTGATCCCGTTGACTTACGAAGTACACGTCGTACTTAACGCCCCTGTGGTGGCGTTACAAGTCACCTTGTGGGAAGTAGGAGGGGCTAGTGTGGCGACAGAGGCAATATGCGAGTGCTGTGGAGCACGGGCAGGTGCCTTGCCTTTGCCTTTGCCTTTGCCTCTTCCAGATCCACGTCCTCCGCGCTGCCTAAAAGGCTGCTGCTGATTGGACAGGCCAGGGGCGCTAGACTGCTGCTGCGAACCCTGCTTGGTAAAGCAAGGGTCAGCGCACTTCCGCTTAATGGCAGAAAGCTTCTGCGCTGTATGAGCGGTCTTATGCTGTCCGCGGTTAGTCTCCGTCTCGTACTGGCTTTCGACGCAAGCCGATACAGTCTGGAGCTTAAGATCGGCAACAGGGAGATTGTTGCACATGATGGGGATAAGGTGCTCCCATTTCTGGGGCAAAGCGGACATTGCAATGAGAGCCTGCAGCTGAGGCTTAATGGCAAGGGTAGTGGTGGCAGGGCCAGTACCAACAGTAACGTTCCCTAGACGAGAGAAGGCAGCGGCCATCTTCTCGAACTGGGGAGCAGGGTGCTGTGACATATTGAAGCGAATAGAGATCGCTTCTTTGAAGTCTTTGTAGATGCGGGGCATGGACACCGCACTGTACCGGTCTTTTATGGAAGTCCAGAGCGCCTGGGAAGTAGCCCCAGTGACTGCCTGCTGAATAGCAGGTGTGAGGCGAAGGGTGAGATTACCCCTAGCCATCTCATCGCTCTTGTTCCAAGCTGCTCTGTCAGCGACATCGGCAGTGGCAGGTTGGGCAATGGTACCAGCAATGTAGCCCCAAAGCCCTTGGGACATGAAGAAGGCAGTCATCTGTTGAGACCAAGTGGCCCAGTTAGAGCCATCAAAGACAGGGACAAGCTGAGCAAGTTGAGAGGACATGGTTGTATAGATCTGTTGGCTTTTGCGAATGTCAGTATTGTGTTACTATAATAACAATACTGTGTGAAACAAAAGATTGTCAATGCCAGCATCGCCTTTGGCAATACTAAGCACGACAATAGCCCAATATTAGGCTGTTTCCAACAGAATGGGTCGAAAAACCCATCTTGACATTGAGAGTATCAATGCCAATAAGCTGGACGATCCTGCTCAACGTCACCCCAAGGTTAAGCTATTCACCTTTCCAAAATTAATTGGATGCGCAATAGAGCCTTGTTTAGATAGGCGATTGGCCAAGTCTGTGTGCTCCTCAAGAGCACAATACTGGGTTGCTAGTAACCAGGGAGCCTCCCTGAGTCTAGAGCCTACAACCGCACGTGTTCCTCTTTTCAAAGGTAACAACGTGGTGGGCAGTGACCACAGGCACAACTCTATCAAAGAGTGCGACAGCAAACCCTGTAGCAGGGCCCATAACCTGTTGTGCAGCAATGCATGCAGCTAACAGGAATGGTGTTCTCACCTTTGAGTAGGTTGAGAGACTATAGCATGGAGAGGGTGCACAAGTGAGAAAGAGAGTGAATGTCTATTCGCCTCCCTCCCCATAGGAGGGTTTTTATACTCTATGGTCCTACCCTGACCATTTGCGTAAAAGTGATGAGTACAGGCGTCCACAATATCGCGTTTTTACATACGCTTGATGTAAACTACCACTTCGAGATAGTCATAGGACTTCTCTCACATAGAGGGTGTATTGCGCCCCTTGTAGTACGTATCCCAACTACCGTAATAGGCAAACATACTACTGTAATGTCATAACTGCTATAGATAAGGTCCTTACGTACTTATCACGTTCCAACATAGCTGCCTAAAGCAGACAATACCAGTATCTTAACAATAGAGAACAATGAGAGTCATGTATGACTCTGACAATAAAGATAAACAAAAGTGGTCCATACAAGTCCAGAGTGTCCAAAAGAGTCCGTAAGGGACAGATACTGAATATAGTATATGGGCTGACACAATCAGATCCCACGAGACATGTGACTTATGCAGTCGCGTCTCAACAGGAATGAGTCATGCCACATCAGCATGTGATACTGTACTACTCGCTGACTGATACGACTTGTCCATGACACATTACAACTTACTAACGAGGTCATCACCGAAAGTAAGCATCCACTTCATGTATTGTGACAAGCTTGGCGAACGTACCTTGTTGGATCCCCACACAAAATTATTATCCACACTGACCACACCAACTTCCAGTATTGGAAAGAACCCCAGAAGATTAGTCACCGAGTGGCGCACAAGTTCCTGGAACTGTCAGAGTACAACTTCGTATTGAAGCACGTCTCTAGTCTTTGAAAGTTCAGTTGCAGGAACTGGAAAAGACTGCAACTCAACTGAACTGCAACTGGAAACAACCGGACTTTTGGTTGCAGTTGTACCTAGTCCTAGAAAGTATCAGTTGCAGTTGCCCAAAATGGCAGCTGACCTCCAACCAGTTGCAACCGACTCACATGAGGCATCCATCGTGTCTTTTTTTTGAGTCCAACACAAATCAGGAAGAAATGGATAAAATAGCAGTATACAGTAATATAGTACACAAAAGTAGGGACAAGGGACTATTCACTCGGCACCTGCGCTGGAGGACTTGGTGACAGACAGAGTAGGCGGCCAATTAGAGGTCTTGAAACTGAGATGATCGCGAAGAGTTTGGAATGGCCATAGAACTCGAGGCAATCGCAAAGAGTTCGGGATGGTGGTGATGGCGATGGCCTTGTTGGAAATACCAGTGTCAGGGTGCACCTGTTTGAGCACATTGTAGACGTACAAGGAATAAGGTCTTCTTGCGGATCTTGCAACGCTTCTTCTTTTCCTTACTCGCCAGCTGGCTTGGAAGAAGTCTTCTTGGCTGCCTTGGAGTCCTCAGTCGATTTGGCAGGAGCGTGGGGGCGGGGGGCCTTGCCAGCGGTGGAAGCGGGTTTAGGAGCTATTGGAATATATGTAAGTATGATCGACGAACAATGCCCGAATCATTTTTACCTCATGTACACTCCGACATAACACATAGCTGAGGGTATTCTGAAGAGATACCGAGTTAAAGGCAGATGTATTCCGAGCGTGAAGACTCACCCACTTAACCCACTTACACCCAATCTGTGCCATATTCTCCTCCGTCCACTCATGCAGTAGTAACTAGGTATGGCTCGTGCGCGTCATGGATCTGGCCCATCACATACCATCAAACCCACTGCAAAACATCGGGCAAAGGGACCTACCATAAGCAAATCAAAGGCAGGACATGCTGTACCGAAAAGGAAGCGAGCAGCCAATACCACTGACGACAGCAGGGACGGGAGCGATCAAGATGCCGACAGCCAAGCCGACAGCGATGTTGGAGCTTGGAGGAGCTGGAGGAAGAAGCCAAAACCTCGCAATGACTCGGAGGAGAGTGCGGAGGAATCGACAGGCGCATCAAAGCCAAAAGGGAAGGGGAGGAAGAATGCGGTCATTGAGGTTGTTGATGAGGAACTTGAAGAGCCAGAGAATGCGACAGAGCCTGAGATCGTTGACAGTATTGAAGACTCTGATAGATCCGAAGAAGAGGGTGAGTTTGTATATTCGATAGCAGGAGATTCTATGACTTACGATGCATAACAGGACCTCAACGAGCGCCAGGCCAAGGGAATTCCTATGGCGGTCATTACCAAGAAAGATTTGACACGCGATCTCTTGACTGTCTTCACCGTGAAGATACGGGTCATCTTTAGGAAGCCAGGCAAGAAACTTCTGAGGCGTTTGAGGGCCGATGGTGTACGCTCTGCAAGTAAGTGGCTAGAAATACATCAAGAAATGGATACTTACATGACGATCTAGGGCCGAGACTGATAAGGTGCTCGCAGGGAAGGGACACCCAATAAAATCACTGAGGAGTTGCTTCCTGCATGGCTCAAATTCAACATGTCGTGGTCACATTGCCAGCCACCACTTTGAAGAGTATAGGAGTCGGTGTGACAAGGCAACTCCAACCTATCACGCCAAATTTCCGTTGTATCCCGAAGAACATCCTGATGGAAGTGGCCAAGCAGAAAAGGAATCAGAACGTGTTGGGTTTTCCAAAGATAAAAGCCCCCACAGATTTCACGAAAGATGCAATATTGGACGCTGTGGCAAAGCTTATTGCCTGCGATGATCAGGTCAGCTTGAGAGTCCGACTCGTTCTGATTCAACCGAAGCTTACTAGTAGTACTGTAGGCATTGATTCTCGTGGACAAGGCCGCATTCCGAAACTGCTTGGTAATCATGTGACCAAAGACCAAACGGGCTGACTTGCCAAGTGCCTACGACGTCAAGGTCTATATTAAGAATGCTTTCATTATACATCTGAAACAGCTGAACAATGATATTGTGGTTAGCATACTAAGTAGACTGAATTCGTTGAGGTACAGCTACTCATTATGCAACAGAATGCTCCGGGAACGATTTCAACTACCGCTGATGGCTGGACCGCTGACAATACAAAACAAGGGTACCTTGGGATGACCGCACATTGGATTGACGTTGATCAGACATCTGGAAAATGGACACTTCAGGCTGAGGTCGTGGGCTTCAGCCTAATTCATGGAACTCACTCAGGAAGTAACCTCGGCCGTTATTTTATCGGTCTTTGTGATCGTGTGGGGTATCATGTCACGCTCGCATTCCAAGGTGTGCCTCTAATTATCTCCGAGTTCATTTTCTTGCTGACAATGGATTCTAGCTCTATACGGTAACACTTGATAACACCTCTTCAAACAACGCCTTGTGCGATACCATCGAGTCCTCACACCATCCCGCCGGCTGCCCATCTGGTCAGCAGCTGAAAATCAACTACCATGAGTACGTTTAACTTTGGTAGTCTTCATAACTACAGTTTTTGATGTAGCTGCCTCGAGCACGTTGTCAACCTAGCAAATGTAGACATTATGTCTCACATCATGAAAGCTTGCGGTTATCGAGAACCACTAAACGCTACTGGGATACGACCCAGAAGACCCCGACAACCGAGTGCTGGGTGGTGGCCTGGATGTGATTGCGACAATCTGCACACTGGCAATCAAGGGTTGCAGTTTCATCGGCATTGCTTTATCTGACGGCTAAACTCATACATAGATCCAGGCTGGATCTACAGGTCAACGGATTCAGAAGTTCGAGTCAATCCAGGTTGAATGCAAGTTCATGACAGCCCCTGAGATCACACTCCACAATAACACACGCTGGGGTTCGGCATTTGGCATGCTGGACCGTGCATATAAACTTCGCATGGTAAGTCTGTCATTGCCACTGATCGTTATGCTGTACGCCTCCTTATCAATGCCGCTAAGGCTATAAATTTGTTCATCTCATCTGCGGACCAACTCTACGGTCCCATCACAACATTACGACGTGATGGTCGTGTCTTCAAACAAATTCCTTGGGCCGCCTTCACCCTTTCAGATCTTGATTGGGCACGAGTGCTTGATGCGAAGATGATTCTTGCTGTAAGCTTTCTTTTTTTTCATTTTCCATGTTGTCATGCTGCTCACATGTCTGCCAGATTCCAATCGTATCCTTCACGCTTTTTCAGCCGACAAATACCCGGTCTCTATCGTGCACTTCCCGTGCTCGAGGACCTCCAGAGTGCCTGGGAAGCAAGCTCGAGGAACCACGATTCAAGATCTACCACAAAGCAATCAGAGACGGCCTCGCTAAACTGAAGAAGTATTACTGTAGTTTGATGAGAAGCCCACATATATACTCGCGCTTGGTCAGTTTTGTGCCACACTATTTTGTTTGATATTAAACTGCATTTGCAGTACTACACCCATACTTCAAGTTACAGTACATCAAACTCACATGGGGAGGAGCAGAGGAGCAAGCTGCGGAACAGGAGGCCGGAAATAACACGCCAAGAACTGGCAAGAGGAAGCTTTGAATATCGTTGAGAATTCTGTGAGTATTTTGCGTGCGTACTATTGATGCTGAATGGCAGCACAATGTCAGATGGTGAATACTGGAGGACCCGCCCGCACACACCGACACCAGTCCCCTGGCTCCAAGTCCCTCATCGCCTTCTGATCAAGATCGTGAAGAAGTCACTGCCTTCATGTCTGAATACGATCGGCACCGACTTGCACTCCTCACTGATGGTATTAGTGAGGACTGGAAGCTAGAATTACGATGATCTCCAGGATGTTCCCGCAGATGTGACGGGACACAGACATTGTCGAGTGGTGGTCTGTAAGTTTTTTCCTTTCAATTTTCAGGCGTTGTGGTGACAAATTCCGTTGTAGAACCACATCAAGTATATCCTACATTAGCCCGCATCGCCCTTGACGTCCTCCCAAGTCAAGCTTCATCCGTCCATGTGAACACATCTTCTCGAGTAGCAAGCTCACAGCCACAGATCGTCGTGCAAGACTCAATGCCGAGGTCTTTGAACAACTCCAGGTCATGAAGGGGCATGGTGCCCACAGCTAGTTGATCTCGCATGACTGAACTCTGAAGAAGAAGAGGTGCTGGATGACTTTGAGGACCGGTTTCTAGTGGATGAGGAACTGAGGAAGTGGGATGACGAGGACGGTGAAGATGGGGAGAACCCGGAGAAGACCCCACTTGATTAGATTACTCCAGTACATTTACTACAGCAACTATGTCTCATCGCACGTTGAATATGATAGTTTGCTCTGGTTTACCCAAGGGTTTACCTCATTGTGACCGGTCTCAACCGGCTGCAACTGACTGCAACCGAGTCAGGTCACAACCGGTTGACACAAGTTGGGGGATGGTAGTGCAACTGATAACAACCGGTTGGTCAAGGTTGGGTTGTGGTTGTACTTGGTTGGGCCGGAGGACCAACTGGTTGCAGTTGCAGTTGCTGCCAAATTAGGAAAAAACCGGACCCAACCGGACTTTCGAACTCTACACGTCTCTGGAGTCAAGAATGGTCACGCAGATGCCCTGTCATGGCAAGCAGACTATGTAGTCAATGAGGAGGACAACAATGATATTATCATCCTCCCCACCAAACACTTCATTCAGGCTACAGAGATGTCAATGCACGACATGGACATCTGGACCCAGATCTTGCAGAACCTTGACAAGAAGGAAGTGCTGCAATGGGTTGAACCCCATAATCTGAAAAGCTGAGAGGGTGACGTTGATACCCTAAACTGTCCCTAAGTGCTAGGAAACAGTCTAAGATGAGTGCAGGGTCTAGGGGGTGTGAAGCATTGTGAGTGGTCGCACAGGCCTCCGCAGGGTGCTAGATGCTGTATATGGGTCCACAATGATCGTGGATGTGTCGATGTCGAAGGGCGTAAGCCGCACGCAAGTGCGGCAAGGTAGAGAGAGGGAGCTCCGTTGGCTGGTCACAGGTGGTCGGAAACGGTCGTAAGAATGGCCACTGGGGTCGGGAACGTGTCTGGTTCGAGTCGCTAAGGCCGCACACAAGTGTGGCGTGCTGGGGAATGCAAGGGAGGAGCCTCACTGAGCTCAAAAGTCTGAGGGGAGAAGTCTGCTATTAGAAGTCTAGGTGTAAAGTTGTAAATACATGGCCTATATACTGGGGAATGCAGGCTAAGGAAAGAGGGTACATTAGATAAGGAGGGGAAAGGGGAATGCTAAAACGTGAAGGGAAATGTCTGGGATGAAAGGGAAGCTGAGCACACATAGAGTGCAGGAAAGCGGCGAAGTGTGGGAACACAGCGCTTAGAAAGTGCGCAAGAGTGGGTGAGCACGAGCGAACACAGGAAGTAAGTAGAAAATGTGAAAATAGCCCTTTTCAGAGCCCAGGGAGCACAGTCATATCATCTCCTCCTCACTGAGACCTTGACTGTCCTCAGTCATCTGCGTGCATCGTGGTCACTCGGATGTGGTGTGCATACCAATCACAGGTGTCTTCAGCATGTGCAGCATGTGAGTCTTGCTGTTGCCAGGTTGTGCGTGATGCAACTGTGGTTGCTGTGTGTGAGGCATGGTGTGTACTGTGGGCGATGTCTTTGTGCATGTGCTGCACATGGTTCGGCAGTCTTCTGTATCGCTCTTGCAGCTGCTGATGGTCTCGGTCATACCTCCTGGCTGAAGGCAGTGGTCTGCGGCTTCATGGTTCTGTGGCTGACGTGAGGCGTTTCATGGCTCAGTCTACTAGAGAGTGACAATGTCTGCATCGAGGCACAACTATTGTGCAAGTCACTGCATGTGTCTGTCGGGTGCGAGGATACTCCTTGGACGTCTACAGCCCTCACAGTGAGCTGCGGGAGCCTGCGCAGGCACGGCTGAGTCACAACGTCTTGTACACTTGAAGCTGTCTTGTGTGGTGGTGCTGATATCTTCTGCTGAGTTACGTTTGCTGTGCGTGCTGTTGTGGGAGTCGGAAACATGTTTGCTGGTATGCGGTGTCGTCCTTGACGCCTAGCAGAGTCACAGAATGCTGCACGGTTGCTGGTATGCCTGCGCTCAAGGTACTTCTCCAGTGGGTGCTCTTCTGGTAACACTAAGTCGCTCTTGCTGAACACTTGCTTGCAGGACTTGGAAACACAGCTACCGATCCTGGGACTAGTGCTGAACCTTTGTGCAAGCCGTGAAGGTCTGCACGGTGCTGGCACTGTCACTGCTGCTGGACTTGCAGTGCTCCTTGTTGTACCTCACCGCCAATCCGCTGGTGTCGCACACATTGCTGTGGTTGTCATGAATACTGTTGTGAGTACCAGCAGTCATTGCTAACCTCTGAACACAACATGAATGTCCATGCGTACATGGTGCTGCCATTGTTGCTGCTGAAGTCTTGCACTTGAGCTCCTGGCTGCACTGGGTGTTGCTGTTGGGAGAACTGTGTCACATTCCTCCCTGCATGCTGCTGCGGGACCTATAAATGCTACAGTCAATGTGCAGGCTCGTCCTAGGTCTGTAATCGATGTATGAGCTGCCACGCAAATGTGGCACGCTCACAGTCTGGTCTGCACTTGAGGCTATTTGTTGGACACTGCTCCTGCTATGCTTGCGCTGTTCATGCTCTGCTGCTGCCGTGCATGTCTCCACAGAACTGGTAAACACTGTCAATAACTCAGGACGTAATCGTGAGGGTGTATGCCGATGCAGGAGCCTGCGTGAATGTGGCTCGGTTGCAATTGTCTCTGCGTGAAGGGGCTGCCTGTACACATAATGATCAGTGGTGGCTTATATAATTGATACCCCCAGCCGACGGTGAGAATCT
>JAKELK010000583.1:0-23269 GCA_021525775.1 Lactarius deliciosus
GATGCCAACGACGTCCCGCTATCAGACACCTCACAATCGTTCTGACGGGGCGGCAGCGGGGCAGTGGGAGTCTGCATCTGGAAAGCCTACGACGATGCTATCAAGCCGCATTGATGTCAAGTACCTTACGCCGTCGTTTCTACGTTGGCTGTACATCACGTCCTATGCACCCGCCGCGACGGACCGGAATGTGCTCGGGATGGCGGAGAGTATCCGAGCACCGCGGACCTGACGCCGTTCATGAGTACATACCGGCGTGACGCGGACGGCGCAACCTTCACTGTCGAACAGTACGACCCGAGCCAACCACAACCAGAGCCGGACATGGACATCCAATTTTCTGAGGCCATGGCATATCCGGCTCCTCACATCTTCTACAGTGCCGGCTGCGGGCGGTCAGGCAGGGATATTGACTGGTTTGTCTCCTGGCTCGGATATATGCTCAACGATGAGAGTACCCTTCAGACGATCAGCACATCGTACGCTATTAACGAGGATGGCCTCTTGAAGGCAAATGCAACGTGTGTTTGCAACCTGTTCGGACAGCTCGGTCTGCGTGGCGCCAGCGTCCTCTTCCCGAGTGGTAACCATAGCGTCGGCCAAGGGAACCGCGTGACCAGAGACGGCTCTGTCCAGTTCGGGCTCACATTTCCCCGTAACCTGTAAGCGTGGTGTTTTTTTCTCGGACTGGAAGTAACTTCGAGTGCAGGTCCAGGACGCTCACCATATCGCCACGCTTTGGCATGTCCCTGAGTCACCGTCGTCGGCGGACGAGTCACCGACAGGCTACCAACTGGAGGTCCCAGCGAGTTTCTTCGGCAGCGGCTTCCTAGAATACTTTGAGCGCCCGAAGTACCAGAATCAGGCCGCGTCCACCTTTCTCCAGGACCTCGACAGTGGGGTATCAAGGCCTTTATAAGTGCGTTCGCTTCCGTGACCTGATCCAACCTATTCATACTTTGTACTTGTTACAGGGCTTCTGGTCGCGGCATCCCCAACATTGCCGCGCAGGCCGTCGGATTCCATATCATCGTCAACGAGGTGATCCATGGGACTGGCACAAGCGGCGCGACACCCGTTTCGTCTCTCTCCCCCTATTTTGGTCATTCGTCCTTGCACCCAGCTGACCGCCAATTGACAGGTAGTGGCGGGCATAATATCGCTGCTTAATGACTGGCTGATCTGGAGAGGGGAGCCTAGGTCCCCGCTCGGCCTCCTCGTCCCCTGGCTCTACGGAAGCGGCTACATAGCTCTCAACGACATCACAGTTGGCTCGAATCCGAGCTGCAACAACGATAGATTCTCCGCCACCGCTGGATGGGATCCTGTGCGTTTCATTAGATCTTCTTCGACGTTGGATGACCCTGGGCACCGTAGGTCAAGGGTCTCGGAATGCCTAACCTCGACGCAATGCAAGCGGTGTTTCGGGTTTGGCCGATTTGAGTAGTAGAACAAACCCAACCAACTAATTACTTGGGGCGATTGCGCTGTACATATACTATGAATGGCCAGTTACGCACTTGCCAATGCAAAGTTGGGTCGAAACTGGCAGCCTGAGTCAGCCAATGACTCCCTACCTTATTCGTTACACTTTGATGCACCATCGACCATACCTTTCCCGATCCCAGGAGTTGAGGTCTTATATTGGAATTGAACAGGTCAATACCATCGGATACTAGAGTGACCACCTACAGTAGGTAGCCTGAGTGTACCAGTTTCAAGTTTGCACTGACAATCGCCCGGAAGCACGGTCCGACGCCCGTAGTGCACGTAGGAGCATCCGGATCCGGACTAGTACGTGAACGATCGTTACTTATAACCAGTGGCCGGCAATCAATGGATATAAAAAAAAACAGTGGCAGGCACTTAAGCTCAGGCGCCCTTATTCGTGGCAGCACCTCACTCTGCATCAACCATGACGTCGCTGAAACTACCCATCCCTGTCTCAGGAGCTGAAACTTTATCGTCTCTCGCGTCTCTCGTCATCGACTACGTGGGCGGAGACTCGCATCTTAGCCGCCGCGTGAGGCTTGGCGCCGCAGTCACCTTACTTGCACTTGTGCTCCGCGTCATCACCAGTGGGCGTCCGAAGCGCAGTGCAATACAGAGAGATCCACGGAAGATCGGGAAGGTGGTTGGAGAGGTGGACACTGAGGGCGATTTGATGAATACGATATAGTCATCGTGGGAGGAGGTATGACCAACCAGCTTCGACGGGTGGTCTAGACATAGCGACCATTTGCAGGTACTGCAGGCTGCGTCCTCGCCTCCCGCCTCAGCGAAAATCGCAATCTGCGGGTCCTTTTGTTAGAAGCAGGTGACAGGTGCGTATAGTCACCTACCGATCCATCTCCGTCGACACTTAACTTGTTTTCAGCTCTTTAAACGTTCTATATTCAAAGATCCCGGCAGGATTCTCGTCGATCCTCGAAACCTCGAGGGTATTTAGTTTGTACACCATGCTGCAACAAAACACGGGTGGCAGAAGGCATTTTTGGCCTCGAGGTGAGTTGTGCTTCATGTTCTCGGCCTTGGAACTTATTGTCGAGTATGTAGCTAAGATGCTTGGTGGTTGTGAGCCCAATAATAACCTGTATTGCCTCCGCCTTTACTTATTTTTTTCCAGGTTCCTCTATCAACGCACAAATGTTTGCATTTTCCATGAATAGTTGCATTTCGACTGACATGATGCGAATAGTTTTCATTACGGTAACCCATCGGACTACGATGAATGGGCCCGTCTCGGCGGGGAGGGTGCAGATGCCTGGGCGTACAAGGATTTCCACAAGTACGTAGTATATCACACATTCAGGTGTAGAGCGGTGTTAACATCGTGGCTATTCAGGTACTTTCTGAGGTTTGAGAAGTTCGTTCCGAACAGATCCCACCCCGGCGTTGTCGAAGGCGAACATGGTTCCAACGGTCCGATTGAAGGTATTGACAAATCTCCTCAGTATCAAGTCTGGTGGTTGTTTCATCATCTGTGCCGCAGTCGGGTTTCACGGCTACCACTCGGTCTTTTCCACGCGGTTCATTGCTGCATGCGGCCACGTGGGAATACCATCTCGCGCAGATTTAAACACACACCATGGAACGTGCGGTGTAGCTAAGGTCAGCCGACATAAAACACGATAGTTCTTACCAATTCGGTACTGATAACCTTCGCCAAATCAAACAGCTCAGTAAGAGATCTTCACAATCCCAGAGAATGAGGATTTAATACCCCACAGTGACGTACATCGACTCTCGAGGATCCCGTGTTACCACTGAATCGGCGTATCTTACGCCTACGGTCCTCTCTCGTCCTAATCTGACGGTCGCAGTGAACGCATCAGCTACGCGCATCATCTTTGATACGACAGGTTCAACCCCTCGAGCAGTCGGGGTTGAATTCGCCTCGTCCAGGGATGGTCCTCGCTTCCACGTCCGTACAAAGAACGAGGTTATACTTGCGTATGTTCGATGCGGTAGAACATAACGATCAGGCATACGACTAACGCCACTTTCCAGAGCTGGCGCCATCCACACCCCTCACGTTAGTCCTCAGATGTCTTACCTACGTTCGAAGTTGACTCATCTTAGGTGTTGATGCTCTCTGGAGTCGGCCCTGAAGCTCATCTAGCCGAGCACAAGATTCCGGTCGTCGCCTCTTTACCCGGAGTCGGTGAACACTTGATGGACCATCCTGTCGTCGATGTTGCATTGGCAGAGACCAGCGGAAACTCTTTGAATTTCCTCAAACCGAGAAGTGTACGGCATCACCTCCAGCGCGCAACCGCGTTTCTCACCTATTATCTCACTGGTAAAGGGCCCCTTACCACCAATGTAACTTGTCCTTGTTTCTTGTTGCCGTTGTTCCAAATTTAATGATCGGGCCCTGTAGCTCGCGGAAGCTGCTGCGTTCTTCCGTTCCGATGACCCAGTGCTTTTCGCGCCCCATATGGCCCCTCCGCCGACGGCGGAGGACTCAACATCTGGTTCCAACTCTCCCGACCTGGAGCTCTTCGTAACCCCTGTAGGATATACTAAGAGCGGAAATGGTCTTCTTCCAAACATCGACTCTTTCGGGCTTCATATGACACTTCTCAGGTAAGCCAGGGTCTTGTTACAGCCAATCTGCTGCTAGACAGCATATTGTCATTTCCCACAGGCCAACGAGCGTGGGCAACCTGTTGCTAAAGTCCACAGACCCATTCGAGCACCCATCTATTAATCCAAAGCAAGTTTCCTCGTGTGGTCCACTTACTCGCGCTAACCATTAGTACCCAGCTATCTCTCCACAGAGCATGACCTTGCTGTCCTGGAGCGCGGAATGGCCGTTCTTTCTCGCATCATCCATACCTCGCCGCTCGCTGATATCATCGACCACACCGCGGCGGACAAACGCCTGGGAAATTGGCTACCAGAGGCAAACCCCAAAGAGGTTCGTGCATACATCCGCGGAAATGTGGAGACCCTATACCATCCGACTTCCACCGCACGCATGGCCCCACAGTTTGAGGGTGGCGTAGTGGACACGCGGCTAAGGGTGCATGGCATACACGGTTTGCGGATCGTCGATGCAAGTATCTTCCCTACGATCATCTCAGGGCACACGGTGCGTTCGTTTACCATTAAGTCCTGCATTTTCCCTTCAGAACCATCCGGGTTTTGGTGCGCCGATGAGCACTTGCCTGTTGGCGAGTCCACCAGGAAATTGTTCCTCTGCCTGCTTCCCGTGATGGCACGGACGTCCTCTTGCTTTCATCCACGATACGCTTCTCAAGGGGAATGATTATGACTTACCGTTGGGCACACAGGCCGCCCCAGTGATCGCCGTGGCAGAGAAAGCTGCAGAATTGATTGTCGAAGATTTAGCCCAGTCTGGGAGTGTGGTATGAGGCACTAGAATCCAACGTCGCTGAGCACTGTCAGCCGTTACTTTCGACTTCACCGGACGCTACTGTACAATATTCTAAGAGGTATGGATGCTCGTAAATGGAATAAAAGAGTGTGAATAGGATTAATGCGTGTGCGGGCGGCGTCTGCACGAAGGATGACGCGACTCGGTTACCTAAGGCAGAAACCGAGGTACCACTGTACGAAGGTGAAGAGTTTATAAATATGAACTGTACAGTAATAAATTTTATGCTCTGCTTCCGCAGTGGACGGTATAACGATTCTGCGGACACTGGTACGACCAGGAGGAGGTCCGGGGACTGATCCGAAGATCCGTGGGAGTAAGGTAATGAACAGACGCAAACTTCAAGGGCATCGCAAGGGTTTGCAACACCAAAGCGTGGGGTAGAATGATATCAACGAACTGAAATGAAACGAAACCTCACAAACATATTCATATTCAACAAATAGTTTTCTGCGTCGCATTACCGTCGTCAGTCACCACTAGCAGTCATTCTGACAAAAAAGAACTATTAACCTTTCATCATAAGAGTCGGACCATGCCAGATCATCCAGAATTGCGAATGGACTGCTCACACAGAAATAGTTCTTTGCCGATCACCACTGGAATTTGTTTCGTCTGCAAGAGACGGCTTGCGATTGAAACGGGTGCATTTTCTAGAGAAGAGAAAGAAGCATCCGCAATATGTCACCAAATATGTTGATATTACAGTAGTACCGCGAGCGCCGTCATGTTCCGAGCTTTCCGTATGACGGGCTGGAGGAAGTGCAATCACATAAGAGTCAGATTGGTGAAAACACAGAGAACAACGGTACTATCATAGGTTCCGCCTTGTTGATCGACGATGTTGCGTCAGATATAGTGGTAGAAACTATTGTGCAGGCAGCTTCCGCCATTATATTGGACACGGCCATTAGCAATAGAATTTACGACATCTTTACCGAAGTGTCGTTGTAACTTTTTCTGCAGACACTGTACGTTCGACAGGGAAAAGCACAAGATGCCTGAACAGTGGGATCCGAGCAGGAAGTGTCCCGTGCTTTTATTTGGGTGTCTACAAACCGGGTAGCGGTTTATCCACGTTCTTGAATAATCGTGCCAAGTGCGCGTTTAGCGGAATGCGTACAGTGCGTAGCTGGAAGGTTTGGCTTGCGTCTGACCTCAGGCTGGGAGTCCTGTGAGTCGTACGACAGCGAAATTGCGTGACGGGAGAGAGGAATCGATCCGCTGTATCTCGTCCGAGTCCAAGGATCCCATCCCCTTTTCCATCTCTCGTCCCAGCGTTGCCTTGCCGCGGATTTGTCGATCTTGGGTTTCCTGAACTAGGGAAGGAGGGACGTCTTACTTGACCTGATTCCTTCGACAGCGCGCTATGCTTACCTGTCTACCTCTTCATTGTTTCGCACCCCAGCCTGTCCTGCCGTTCAGCAGGTGATTAAATTTTTTGTGACCGGACCTTCTTTTACCGCGCATCGAATGTTGTTATGAGGATAGGAAGGTCATGCAATGACACGAACTGGCAGCAATTCCTGCCAAAGGCGCTGTGAACCTTAACTCGAGCACGTTCTTTGGGTCAGGTTTCTACCAGTTCGCAATAAGGAGCCCGAGCTCGAGAAGCCTCGAAAGAATATCGAAGTGGGGAAGTTGACATACAAGAACGTCTAAGCGATCCTAGGCAACCCAGCTGGTCAATGCTACCGGGTGACGATCACAAAAGAGAAAACCAAACATAAAAAACCGTCGTGTCTGTGCGATTCAGTTTCCCAGTGGCATGGGACTGCAACCAGATTTCCACAAACCAACAGTACGAGGGAAACGTGCACGGGGCCGGTGGCCGAAGAGGACCCGTACATGCGCAACTTGAAGCCAAGTTAGTCAATCGTTGAACATTTACACCCTCCAGTGAGGTGATGCGGCCATGTAAGACGCGAAAGTATGAGAGACTCGCTGAGGGAAATAGATGACCACCGCAGGGCTCGTTAATCGGAGGACGTACCAATCGCGATCTCACGTAGTTGGGTTGGGTTTCAGGACGACCTAGTCACTTGAGTATGACAACGTCGCCAATGAAACCAGGCACTCAAGGAGGTCTCTCAGTTCGTCACTCTTCCTTGGAGCCGGGTTCGCTTTTCTTCACAGACCACCGAAGGGGTACGAGAATGTACGATACATAAAGCCAGAAGAGATTGGTTGACCACCGCAATGTCCCGTTCTCCGTGACGAGAAAGCCTGGGCGAGCCAGAGCGATGCTCCGCTATAATAAGGCGTAACACAGACCAGGAAAATGTAGTCTGAGCCAACGAGCGACGACATTGCCAAGGACATGAGACTCGTTCGAGCGCAATAAAGTTCATCAATATGATTCCTGGCGTGTCGTTGAAATCAAGGGCTCCTGAGGCTCCAAATAGAAAGCGTGGCCTGCAGCTTTCATTGCCTAGCAATGGGCCTCGCTGGTGGTAGCCCCTACTAAACAGGAGGTAAAGTGCGTACGGCCGACGAGCACATAAGACTCGGAATTGTTGAGGTAAAGGTTGTTTGGCTCAAGTCCTGTAGCCCTATACCCTTCTCTCGCCGAGACAACACTTCACCCCTAGACAACAATAACCACGGATCAACGGTGTGTGGGTCTAACGCGAACGCAGACATAGTAAGAGCAACGCTGCATTGCACAAGTCAGTAGAGATATGAATTCCCGTCCTATGCGCTCTCAGACGAGAGTTAAACTTGAAGCCAAAGTCCCAGACAGTAACCCGAGCAAAGTCAGCGTATCCAGCGGTACAGTGAGTAGCTATACTGCACATTCGGGGTCCATGGATGTAGTAGGAATAGATGTGTTCTCGACTTCTCAGGGAAAGATGCGCCCGGCTCCGGGAAGCTTGGAACCCGGAACACAGTCACGTGGATACTTTTCTCGACGGCTATTAGGAGTGGACCTCTCCGGGCAGCTGCAGTTGGATCTCTATCCCCCTTCTTCCCATCCCACTGAGGCCAGGCTTGCGTACTGACCCAGGGAGACGTCTTGATCAACCGTTTCAGTCGTCCGCAGTGATGCCAACCCTGAAGACCTGAAGCGCCACCATGCTTCGCCTTAGCCGCTTTTCCGATCCACCTTGCAGTTTTCGGTGTGTCTTGTAATCTCCCCTTGAAAACACGCTTTTGGGCTACTTCTTTCGTCGGGTTTACATGAAATTATTAGCTTCAACACCAAGTGCCGAACCTTCTCAGCTTCGGAATTCTCCGCAGTTGCCCTCCAATTGTATAGTAAGCCCTTAAACGGTCTGACAACTTTGAATGCTTCTCGCTGAAACCTCGCTGTCACTGCTCCCCTCTTCTCTTCGGCCGTCCAACTCGAAATCTCTTCGGGACCTATTCATAGGACTATATTACAAAGCTGAATTCTCAGGATGACGTAGATGTGAATACATCCCTGGTCTACCAGTGCCGCACGCCCATCATTGACGAATTCTCAGCTGAATAAGCTGAGTAAGGACGAAATGCGATTACTGCGTGCAGTTTACGTCCACCTCGGGCAGCAAAGCGAATGTGTCAATGGAGGGGTGTCAACCTTTCAGCTGTGTAAGACCCTTTGCCTATGCCTCGCTTGCTGGTTCACGTACGCAAGCTACAAGCCGTAAACGCAGTCGATCCATTTGGCTCGTAGTTCGGTCCATCGTTCGACCGCGGTGTCTTGCTTGCACCAGACATGCTCTTTTTTTAGTTTCGGGAATACGTAGCAGAGAAGCTCCGGAAGTTAATACACCGCGCCTCGAGTCAGCCCTTCTTCAAGCCGTCCTCGTCTGGTATGCACGGCGCACCGGCATTTTCAGCTGTAGATGGTGGCGAGCACCGCGGAGGCGCGGAGGATTTGAAGGGCCGTTCTACACATACATAGACGTACTTCTCCGCTTGCCTCAGTTTGGCATGTGCACGTACATTTACGTTCCTCTATGTGTCGGCGCTTGCTTATTCTCCGGATATCCGTTTTAGGAGTGCTATGCGCAGAACTATGCCAATACAGGTCGCCCAGCAGGCGCCCATTCCCTAAATTGGTTCGAACTTCCGGCAGAAGTCACACAGGTCTGAGACGGTGACATCCCGAACTCGAACAAGGGGGTCGAGGGAAAATCATCGGCGATGTGGCTGTGCCGTTGATTTCCAGGGAGCCAACGGTTTGGTCGTCGTCGGCCAAAGCATCTCCTCAACGCGCCGACTGTCCCAGGCCGACTGCTGTGCAAATACAATCTTTCGATTACAGTTGGTGCGGGTCGCATAATTTTCCCCGCTCCCGTGTTTTCTTCCCTGTTTAAGCTACTCCGGAAAGTATAGGCACATTAGATGCGAGTTGGCGAGGGTCACATAGAAGCCACACGACGCATCATTGGCGTCTAGTGCCACAAGGAACCAAAAAAGGCAATTGTACAATCACCTGGCAATACCTGGTTCGCTAGACCCTCTCTGTCATTGGCATTCGGGGTAAATATCAGCGCAAAGGCCTTGTATCTGACGGCATTTTGTTATGACTTTAGGGTATACTTCTTCTATTTTTTCTTGTCGTCTGTCATCCTGAGTCAAAACCACTGCCTCTACCTGTCCCGATTCCAGAATAATAACGTCCTGCTTCGCACAAGCGGGCTCCTGGGACCCCACCGGTGCTTCCCAGTTGAACTCCGAGATTAGATGCACGCAGAAGACATCTGGAACGGCCATATGGTGATTGAGCTTCCCTTGGGCCCCTGTCCGGCGCAGGTACCATGGTTTCAAGGTCTCTGATAACCCCTCTTACAGCGGTGTGTCCATATGCCAGCGACGATCTTACTATCAATGGTTAGATACGAACCGTTTGATCTGCACCGAGACACGAAAGTCTTCGTAGAACACGTATCAGGGTCCCGGCCGCGCTCATTAATTTCGATTCTAGTCCAACTGCCAATGCTCCGATGAGTCGTGATGATGCGTGCTGAACCTGAACTCTTTGTTCTGATCAAACGAGGGACACCTGTCTTTCTCGTCGTCATGGAATGTTCTCCTTGATGTGTATTGATTTCACTGACCATTCGGACTTCGTCTAGCTCCACGATCATGGCTACGAACCGAACTGGTGCTCTCGTCTCCCGCAAACTGGCACAAAGATGCTTTGTGCGGCAGCGATACGCTCATGACCCTGATTTCATGCTTCTTCCTGCGCGCCCAAACTTTAACACACTCCTATTCCCCATGCGTGTCATGATGGACCAGCGAGGTGTTGCGCTGAGGGACCCTTACTCTCGCCTTTCCCCCCACCCCCCTACCCCCTGTCTAGTGCACGCACAAGTCCCTTGCAATCCACAGAACTGGTCCCGGTATTGCAACGCTATCAGAGCCCCGCAGTGCTCGATCTCCTTCAAACGTCGGTTGGAGTGCCCTACACTTTTCTCAAGTTCGTGGCTTTGCCATCTGCGAGTCATCGAGTCATCCTCTCGTGGCTGTTGGCCACGTTACCTCTGTGGGTGTGCACGTTTTCAACACGTTCGCCACTGCGCAAGACCTTGCTGCTTCAGCGTGGGCATCGAGCTCGCTGGTGACACGCCTTTACCATCTGGTATGTCTCTGTACACTTTACCACAACTAAACACCACAGTAGCGCCTGAAACACGAACGCCAACCACAGACACCTCACAACGACGCACGATACGCACCGTTGGCATCATGTTTTGTACGAGATGCGGGCTCATTCACGGGGATACATCCCCAATGAGATACCGTTGTGCAAGTGAACGAGGCAAAAGCTACCCTGCTCAGGTTGTCAGTTTGGATGCTCCCGATGCACCTAAGCGGGCGACTGGACGAAAAGGTAGTCGGACAAGACGGCGTGCCGCTATTGTCCCCCCGCCACACCCCATGGGCCAGCGATTAGAAGACGTCACAATATTAGGACTCTAGCAACGTCCTGAGGCCGCCTGACAGAGGCTGGAAGGTCTGCTAGAACCACCCGGAGCGGATCGCGCACTTTTCTCCGACATCGTCACTTCCGGGGTGTGCTCTGACCGGAGGTGGTGAAGATTCCGTGCGTGCACCGGCGCTTATGACCAAAAAGAACACGAGGCGTCGAAGGTTAACTTAGTTGTCCTAGGCGACGGGTTTGCTCTCGTGAGGCTAATGACAACAAGGTCTCAAGTCCTCGAGAGAAGGACTATACGCATGGTGGTCTGCTCTCTAGACACGGGGCAAGGATCACTCGAAGACGACGTGCGCTTAGTATCCTGTAAGAACGAATGTCAAGTCAGCGCCAATGTGTTTATGTATGCGGACGGCAGATGTGGACAGTCGAGTAACGGCATGTACGGCCAGGGTGCACCTATCCACGTTGTCCAACTCGTATGATAGTTGCGACCGAACGCATCCTGGTATTGATCGATTTCATGACCGGCCATGATTTCTAACGCTACGCCAACTCTCTGGAACATTCAAATGACTCGATTCGGACTCGGAGATGATGGGAAAACAAGAATTAGGCGTCGGTGCTGGTGTCACGGTTGCTAGGCATGACTCACAACAACACAACATAACTGGTCCGCAGCCTGTAAGTTAAGTAAGAGATTGTGAATCGTGATGGTCTTGTACACCGCAAGATTACGAATTCGAACCCGTTATCCAGGATCGCCCTGCAGTTCGTTCGGAGCCTTCCCTTTAATCACGTTATATCATTACGGGGCGTGCCGATCGCGACCGTGCCCAGCCCACTCAGCCTTAGCCCTTGGGCCACGCACGCGTCTGAGCCCTGACGCTTCTCTAGCGCTTCTAGCGGCAGTTTATGCCCCAAGCGGTATACGAACAAGTTGCTTGTTTTGCTACGGCATGTATGCTAGGGACCTAAGGTTCAGATCAATATCTCTCCTTCACACAAGAAAAAAAAATATAGCCTTTTCCATCCGATTATAGCATTGACACCACCGTGACCCCTTCATTCCATCCACTTCTACTAACCCTCGATCGCCCAACTTCGACACATTCACCGTGACACCACGTCTTATCATCTCATCTCACTCCCCCCCTCTCTTTATCCCCCTCCCCCCTCACAAGGGGCCGTTTGGCTGTGGAAAGGGCAAAGGTACCAGTCAGCAGCGCCAAGTTTCGAAGTCTGGCGGCCGCCGCTTCGTTCATTTTTCACACGATTTCTCTCACACTTCTACCAATCAACTTTGTTTTTTGGGTTCCTACCGTAATAATATAGGATGACGACGGGGAACCCCGGTCTCATGCTGCTCGGTCCGGTGTGCTGGTTGCTGCAGAGTTAAGGCAGATCTGCGGCGTTACCGAGCAGTACCGCACTAACGGGAAAACAAGGGATTCTGCTGTAAAACTCAAAATAAAATATATTATTGGGGTCGTGCACCGTTGTTGTTATTGTTCACAAACACATGCACGGTTCGGTGCCTGCGTGTGGTTTCCAAGATCGCTTGCTCCCCCCAGCGAGCTGCTTTAGCGCGCATTTCCAGTCTAGCCGTTTGGTTGATCCTGCCCTGCCCTGTCTGGTTTAGTTGGCTGCGCTTAGCTTTGCTGCCCGCGGCCCGCTCCGGTGTGCGGGGCCAGAGATGCTAGCGTCATCCTGCAGGGTTGTCAGACTTTACTGGATCGGTCCTTTTGTTTCCTACTCGTTTACAGCACCGTAGCAGCAGAATCCACGCGGTGCATTGCCCTGCAGTCGCATCAACTGATGGGATTTGCTGTGCTCGTTAATAGGACGACGGAGGCGGCGCTGTTGCGCCCCGTAAGGACACCATATATGTCATGGGCCCAGAGCAGAGTTATCGCGTATCAGAGAGGAGGGGTCTGGTGCCGCGAGGCCACCACCTGTGTGTTTGATGTGGCCTACTGTACTGCCAGTTGCAAGTAAGTTACGTCCGCTATACACTAGAGTGTAACCTACTATCACAAACATGTCACTTGTTTCATTCACGGTCTGGATCGGTGCGTTATCCTTACATCTCTCCAGGTGTCATTTTTTTCTTTTCCCCGGCCGGATCTTCCTAGGAATGGTGAAAGGTGTCCGCCGAGAGCCACGGCATCGATAAAGGTTCACTCACAGGCCCATTGCGCGTTTAAGTTAGACGCGCGCTAATCTGACTGGGTTCTCGGCTTTCGACTTCTATTATCACTTCTTATCAGGCAACAAATTACACCAGTACAGCACCAATCCAGTGTAAACCCTTATGCTAATTTGTGATGGTCCTGGACTAAAATTCACACGAGGCCGCTTCGGATAGGCACAACCACCCCCAATTTATCGTCACTTCATCTATCTACGCAGTGTCCACTGATACACACACTTTACACGATTCGGGGGACAACGTTTGTTGTTTTGTTAGCGAGGATCAGTATCAAAAGGCCAAATGTTTGAGACAGAAAGCACGGACAACGAAGAGAAAAAATAGCTCAAGGAGGCAGCAAATATGACCATAGTCGAGCACCAGGCCGGAGATCATCAAACCCATCCACATCCATCATGTCAGAGGGAGTGATGCTGCGAAACCTTCATCCCCTCCCCCCTCTTGGTCACCGAGCCGACAACTGCGCACCAATCTGCTCCGAGCACAGCCCGGTTTGCAGCCGCAAATGTGCGAGAGCCCTCTGCGTGGCTTCTAATCGAGTTTCAGTGGCTCCGCGCGCCGCGGAGACGGCAGCACGGGCACAGCCCTGGCTGGGTGTTGAGAGTGTGATGGGGTTGTCGTCTTGGTGTTGCGAGCCAGTGGTGCGGGCGGTGGACCGATGAGGCGTGACACGGTCCATGGAAGCTCGTATCGTACCTGACCTGCGAGTGCGACGTAACGCGCAATCTCGAGGTGCAGGGTCGGGTAATATGTCGTTGATGCCTTGCGTGCGATCTACATTTATTTATTTTTGAGGGCATATCATGAGCGAGACGAATGACGTCAAAGAAGTATAAAAAAAAAAGGGGGGGGAGGGAAAGAAAGGTACCAGAAGGATCCGCTCAAAGCCAGAGAGGAAGAGGTCCGCGTGGAGTCTGTGAGCAGACAGCTCGTGTTCATTCGGCAGGTTGAGGTCATAAGCAGCCTTAGCAAACGCATTCAACAAGCGAAAGTGCGTCGTCTGCGGCGCACCAGTTTAGCCATCGTGCCTTCCGAGGTATCGGATGACGTACCAGGTAGGACATTGCTTCATATTCGACGCCGCCAGTCATACCACCCGGCGCTCGGGGCTTTTCGACGCGTGCTTCGTCGGTGTCGGCTAGAACCCATATGGTGTTATTTGGGTGGCAGAAGATCCAGAAGTAATCGCGACAGGTGTCGGAGAATTCCTGGAGGTACGCCTTGTAAATACGAGGGCGATGCAAGGCGTCGATGAATTCGTGCGGCGAGAGCGGAACTTCTGGGGCTTCCGCCGCTCGCGGCGCGGGAGTTAGCAAGACGGTGCGAAGAAGAGAGTACAAGGTCCGGTGCGGATGTGGAAGCGTGATCGTACTACGAGGGGTAGTCTCCCAGACTTCCGTCCGCGGTGGAACCGATCCGACGGAAGGAAGAGACGAGGGCGGGTAGAGTTCAAACAGGATCATGAGAAGATCGACGATGAGCTGCCGCGTCGCAACATCGCCTGGCTTCTTGTCGGAATAAAGAAGGGACACAAGCTGGGCAAAGGGAGTCGGGCAGGAGCTGCGTAGTGCGAAGCATCCGATTTCGGATGTGGACAATGCCTTCAGGCATCGGAGAATCTCGTGCAAGAGCTTATCGTCGTGTTGCTCCTCACTGCAGCCAAGTGTTCAGAAAAAAGTCAGAAGCATCGTGTAGGGGGCGCAGACTGACCGCCATTCGACCTCAAGGAGCTCGTTGAGTCGAGTGAGCAACGCCGAGTAGCCACCTGCTTTTAAAAAGTCCTGTGACCAACTGCATTGTAGCGCCAACAGCGCCACTCATCAGCGCCCGATAGAAGAAGCAGCAGCATCCGCCGCTCTCACCTAGCCGCTTCGTTCCGAAGAAGCAGACGGAGTTTCTTAAGAACATCAACTTCGAGCTCGAGACTAGACTTGCCCGTCAGCACGCTGACAAACTGCACGGGTGAGAGCGTCTTTTGCGCGGCGCTTTTTCCGTCCCTCGCATCGGTAAAGCCCGTGCGTGACTTTGGGCGAGCTACATCGACCGAAACGCCGCGGGAGTGTTGTAGGGCGGAGGCGCCCTGAACAGCCTGAGCGGGAGAGGGGTAATAATCGGAGATGGCGCCCTTGTGGGGCGACTCGATGTTGAGGGAGCTGCCGCTTTGCACACGCCGGAGGCTACGTGAAGTCCCCGGTGCGGCGGTGGGCACGATGACCTGAGACGACTTCAACATTGCTGCCTTGACGGACGGCTCCATTCCAGCGAGCTTCGGGCGAAGTGTGGATGGAATTTGGAGGTCATCCTATATGAAACTCAATACGTGAGCGAAAAACGTAGGGGACTGGGGAACCGCCACGAACCAGAAGACGGTCGAATTCACGATCTGTGGTATTTGCGATCGGCGCTGTATGAGGAGGTACATCTCCTCCCTTCTTTCGCTTCGGTTTGTCCTGAGCGGCGGCTGCAGCCTTGCCCGATTTCGCAGCGGCTGCGACCTTGCCATTCTGTGAAGCCTCGGGTTGCAATGCAGGAGAAGTCGGGAGATTCTCCTTGCCATTATCTACCAGTGGGCTCACGATAGTAAATTCTGGAGTCGGGACACGTCGTGGGGGAAGAATGCCCTTGAACATTGTGTGGATGAAGAGTGAACAACTGGAACGCGCTTTGTCGGTACGCGGTTCGTGTTTGTACACGTGACCCACACGTGATCGCGGCCGAGGACTTGCTCGCTCTTAATGCCGACTTGGGCCGAAATTGCAATGGGCGCCCGTGCTCGCGCCCATCCCGCGCCCACTCAGTAAGTCCACCCGTCAAGACACCCCGCCCACAGTCAGAATATCTTCTTTTACATGGCACCTTCCTCTGTCGTCTAGGGCGCTGTCGACGCCCGAGCTTCCGCGGACAGTTGGCCAGCGCCAGCGCTCGCTCACGTGGCCTATATTGACCAATAACAGGGGAGAAGCATATCCCGGTCGATCGGTATATAGCAACAACCGCATCATGGCCTTTCTTCTCTACTCTCCCCCCAATCCTTCCACTCCTCCCCCTCCTCCTTTACCTGCCCCCTCCTCAAGATTTGATGCTCGTCCCCCGCATACACGAGCTTTTCTGTTTTTGCTTTCATATGTCCACTAAACAAGTCACTGCAATTGTGAATCTAAGCAGCGTACATAAAATCGAGGAAAAGATACAGTAAGTCAGCGAGTTTGGAATAGCCTTCCGCAATACATAAACAGTCGCTCATGCACGTCAAATCAATTAGAGGCGCTCGCGGGCTGTCGCCGCGCGCTCGCCCAGTCCGTGGTATGGTATTAATGTAGTCATCGCTTCGCCACGTCTCCGCACAATCATATCATGAGAAGGGTAAGTCCCCGCTCTTGCATTACTTCGCGCCATTGAACTTCTCTCTGTCCAGCGTCTCTCCGCGCCCAAACTTGCAACAAGACTCCTTCGATCTGCCGAACGTTTGCACTCCCGTACACGGAGGCAATATGCTGAAGGCGCTTATGGATCACATCGCGTGCCGCCGGAGCATCGGCCATGAACCCCGCGAATGCGAGAGGTAGAACCAACCCAAGGTCGAGCTTCCCCAGAGGCAAGTGTCGGAGCATGTTCAAGATGTGGTTCACCGAACTTTGAATTTCAGGTACACCTGTCGTGGACGCCCATCAGAATCACTCCTGCAAAAATAGGTCCCACATCAGCGCTCACCTGGGTTGTTCCCGCTCAGTACCGTGTTGAGGTATAATAGTGCCGCCTCTTGCATAATCGTCGCTAGGATGCGTCTGCACGTGTCCTCGTTAACCGGCGCCACGCGGTTTCCTTCGAATGCCATCGGGTCGAGCACCGTCTGCCTGATCCCGCGCTCGATCGCATTGCCTCGCATGATCAACTCGCGCGCTGAGAGCTTGCCGTCGCGCGCCTCATGAGCTTTCCAATGTGCCAGCGCGGCGATCTCGGCAAATGCGAGCAGCACCTGCTCGGTGCAGCCCACTAACAGAGGAATGTGAAGGTCCCATTCTGGTGTATTGCCACCTTGCGAACCGCTCCAAATGTGGCTTGACGTCCCAGTACCGGTCAGCAACCTACGGTACAGTGCGAGGAGCCGCGGGGGTTGCTGTAGCGTTACCCCCATGAAAATGTCCATGCTCTATTGAAGGCAATCAGCTCGCTGTTCAGAACCGCTAGGGAATGGTGCAAACCATGATAACTTTTGCGGCATACGCTGCCGGAAGCGGCATGTTTATGATGAATAGGCGAGGATTTTCGTCCACATGCATTCCTGTCTGGGCCAGCCAATCACACGCCAATTCGAGCATCGGCGTCCATTCGGTCCCTCCTACGCTTGCATTCACACCTGCGACTACACCCCCTCGCACCGCGAGTGAGTAGCTGATCAGGTGGATCGCCGCCATCGCTTCTGCCTGTGTACATCGTCCTTGACGACGGGCGGCGTCGAGCTGGTACGTTCCTTGGTTGAAGAAAAGTTGTGACTGGGTCTCATCCACGATGTGGGTGTTGGTATCAGGTAATGATGACCGGCGCTGCGCCTTTGCATACTGCCTACTCGCAATTGCACACAGAGCGTCTGACAGTGCACCCGCACCCATCGGGTCGCGCGTAACGATCTAGGTTCATTTGACGTCAGGAAATAACAGGGTTTAAATTCGGGTAGGCACTCACGGCTTGTATAGCGCCTAGGGCGACTTTGCATGTGAATAAAAACTGCAAACCGCGCACATGGTTGAAGTAATACGCGATATGCTCGCGTTTTACTGCTGCATCTTGATCCGTGATTCCTACGGGTTGCATCGCCCACTGGAAACCCGCGCCCGCTCCTGGGATGTTACTGAAGTTCTCTGGTGGCAAGCACGGCAGCCCGCCGCCATCGGCTACCCCCGTGAGACCCGGCGAGGTGGGGGGGTACCAGAATGTTGGAGAGCTCATATAAGTCGCCCTGTACCCAAGTATCGGAGAAGGGGGAGGAAGCAACCGATGGCGACGGGATGGGCGCATTGCCTGTTACGTCGCGGGTGAAATGTCAGGTAAGCGAATTCAGACTAAGTGACTAATAATTTTTCCTTACCTGGGATGGATGGTATGCCTGAAGAGAAGGAAAATTCGAACTGTTGGGGATCATCAAATGGGTACGAGAACGACCCGCGTTCGCTGCCAGCTCGGCTCGTAGTCGCGCCGCTGACGCTCGCTTTGCCTACGATACTAGCCTGACTGGACGAGCTAGCGGAGAGAGAGGTACGTGGCTGCCCTCGAATGAGCCCCAGCCGCAATAAGTGAGTCTTAATCTCCATCTTGTAATTTTGGACCGCTTCCTTATCCTGTACGTTTAGTGCCGACGATGAGTCAGCCATGGTGTTCCATCGGGCTGACCGGGAGGTCGGCGACTGTGAAAAACGCACCCGCATCCAATCTGGCCGCCGTGGGCCCCAGCCTAGGCAGTTGAGTTGCAGACGTCGGCATGTACGGCACGAGTCGCCTTCTTCGCGCTGCTCATCGCATTTCTACAAGCAGGAAAAGGATAAAGGGATGCGATGGGAGGAAGAACGGAGGAGGAAGGGGGATTGGCAAGGGGGAGAGCCGATCGTGGCGAAGCGAGCAAGGGACGAACGGAGGACGGGCGGGAAAAGCGGACCGGTGAGTTAGCAATCAGCATATACAAGGGCGCAGTGACGCGCTAACGATGAGCACATACTTTTCGTCGTAGACGGCACGTCCTAATGGAGAAAAAAAGCCATCAGAGACTTAGTAACAAACGCGCTGATGATGTAAAGACTATGGGACGACACGCACCAGCAGCCGCCCCTCCCAGCAGCGGAGACGGACTTCTGAGGGTCTAGTGAGTGTCGGTGTTGGAACGACGGACGGGTGGAGGTGGGTGAGGGGGAGTGACCACCGTCTGAGGCGGCGGGTTCGGAGAGAGGGATGATCGCTGGGGAAGTCTCTACGGAGGACTGGAAGTCGGACGGGGAGGAGTTCTCGGGATTATTGTGGGAATCGTCTGGTATGGGAGAGTGTGTCATTTGTGCCGAGGGATGAAGGATGTTGCTGTTGGGGGGGAGAGAGGGAGAGAGAGGGACGAGAAAAAGAAGTCAAAAAGAAAACGAACAGGTGAAGGCAGAGTGAGTTGGAGAGTTGGGGGAGGGTGGTTATGAGGGAGACATGCGAGATTGTTTGCGAGATTGATCTCTTTTACGATCTTTGGACAGGGCCCAGCACTGGCTGGTGAAATAAACGAGACGGAACTGAAGGGAATCTTGCCTCATCCCAAATCGGCACGCCGGTGTGAGCCTTGGGATTTCCCCGGACCAGGACACGAGACCATTCCTGATTCGTTCGTCAGTTCGATTCGTTCGACTCGGTTCGCTCCCTCTGTCTCGTCGCCATGGGTCCATTGCATCTACGCGCCGCTGAGTTTCTGCTCAACTAATCTCTCCTGATCTCGCTTTCAGTGCGGCCGATTATGCCCCTCCATCTCCGTCGTACTTTCGTCTCCTCCGATCACCTTTATTACTTCCGTTCCTTTGGCTCCCTTTCCCCTCACTTTTCCTCTCTCTCACACGACGACGACTATGACCCTCCGCTCCCTCGTACTTGCGGAAAGTCCGATGCCCTTTCTGCGTTCCATCCCTCCGCGCCTCTTCGCCCCGGTGGCTCGATCACTTGTGTGTCATCACCACCCCATCAAACTTTTGCCACTACCTCTTCGTTC
The DNA here is from genome assembly GCA_021525775.1 of Lactarius deliciosus. Classification (NCBI taxonomy): domain Eukaryota; kingdom Fungi; phylum Basidiomycota; class Agaricomycetes; order Russulales; family Russulaceae; genus Lactarius; species Lactarius deliciosus. The sequence continues at coordinate 19,715 of JAKELK010000583.1, forward strand.
TAGGACATCCGCCATCTGACTCCTATGCTACAGCACTGTACCCGCTCTGGGGCTCTGTTCGCTCGGCGACGCAACATGCCTGCCCCATCTATCGCGACCCTTCGCCACTTTCCGGGAGAGGCGCGCCCCTCCTGCTTGTCGCGATAATAATACGGTGTGGCTCTGATTCAGCAGTCGGAGTTCCTCCCCGATGTTCCACATGGTGCCCCACTCTACATCACTCGTATTTCATAATTAACACGCTCTTCACAAAATTGATACCGTTGTCATATTTTTATGCCTTACGCTGTACAGTACTATGACTACGACGCAATTACCCTAAACTCGAAAGGCAAAACAAAGGCTGTGTGTGTGAGATGAACAGATTGCCAGATAGATAGCCCGATATGAGCAAACGCGCACGCACTATTTTTGGTAGCTTCAAGAGAAAAGAAGCCCTCCGTGCGGTCCCCCCTGACTCGTGCCGCACCGCCATTGCACTGCTGCCCCTGGAGTGGAAAATGGGGGAAAACGCTTGGCCCATCCACCCGCGATCTTGGGTACAGCAGGGCGTGGTGCCCCTCCCTACCCTCCGATCGAGCGCTATACTCGAACGTTCATCAAAAGTCACATCAGTTGTCTCTTACACCGCATGATAGGTCCCATGTAACGACTTTGGACCAGCATCTGCATCATCTGCCATCATTCTTCACGTTCATGCTTTGATTAAGACTACATACATGTATTGCTGGAGATAGAGAGAAAGATACTGTGAGTGAGTTGAACAAAGCGAAGAGAGAGCAAGCATGATAGGGAAAATAATGAGGACTTCGTTGGTTTATTTCTTTTTCACGACGACACAACATGCACTTTCGATTTTTTTTTCGACCCTTTTTGTTCCTTTTCTGTCCAAATTAAAATCGCCTCAGATGAAGGGGAATGCCGCGCCGCCGCCGCCGTCGCGGGAAGCGAAGGTCCCCTGCGAATCACGGGCACCGCCCGCAATCCTCAGGGGCGCCAAGGCACCGCGAGAACACCAGAAGGGAGTTAGATTGCGTTCTTGGCCATCCGAGTACCCCACCGGCGAAACGGAAAAACGTAGATTGCGGGGGGAGAGCGCGCATGAAGAGGCACGCTGAGGACGAAAAGGCGAAACAAAAGGGTGTATTGAGGATGGATGGGGGGGGGACGGAGATAGAGATTTGTCGTTTGTTGAGGACCTGTGCTTTATTGAAGGGGGGGGAACTGGGGGTGAAAGAGTAGGCTTTATATCTCTCTTCCCTCCCTCCCCCCTTTTCCTCATACGAGCAACAGCGACTCGCCTCCAAACTGCTGCATCGCGTCTCGCCAGCTGAGCGACGAGCCGCCGCCACCGCCAGCGGACACCGAGGCGCGGCGATTCCAGACCTGCTCCATGACCGAGCGCGCCTCTGCGCAGTTGCCGACGCCCTCTGCCTGCTCTTCGTCGAGCCTTCGCAGGAGGAACTGGCGCTCTGTATAGTCGTCCGTGAGGCACCCACAGAGGCATATCCCGAACACGACGCTGCGCAGCACCGAGCGCGACACGTTGCTCTGCTGCCCGAGGCCCTCTTGCTGCTGCTGTTGCTGCTGCTGCTGCTGCGGGCCATGCCCCCCCGCGGGCACCCGCCGCAGGCACTCGATCGTGTCCTGCACCCCGTCGCGGATCTCGGGGCACCCGGGGTACTCGCCGGACAGCACGGAGTGCAGGTACACGCGCGCCGTCGCGCGGAAGATGTCCGCCGTCAGGCGCCGCTTCTCCGCGAGCTCGACGTCCGCGTCCCCCGCGCCGTACATCCCAGCAGCACCAGGACCGCCGTCGCCGCCACCGGCGACCCCGCTGAGCGACGGGTGCGCCGGCGTCGGCGACGGGTGCACGAGGCACTCCGACTCGATCGTGCGTCCGCGGTCGACGAGCTCGGGTACGCTCAGCGTGCCCTGCCGCGCGTGCGTTTCCTTCCAGCACGCGAGCGCGGAGATCTCGGCGAGGGCGAGGGCGGTCGAGTTCTCGCAGCCCATGACGCTCATCATCGACAGCTGCCGCGCACCGCCGCTCTCGATGTAGGCGCCGCGGCGGGACGACCAGAGCTCGCGGTAGATGGAGAGGAAGCGCGGGGTCTGCAGACGCGTGGTGGACGCGAGGATGTCGAACCAGAACGTCGTCTTGATGATGAACTGCTGCGAGGCCGAGCAGCGCATGATGGTCTCCGCGGGCTCCCCGCCCGCGTGCAGCACGTTCCAGACCCAGTCGGCGGCGACGGAGAGGAACTCCTGCCACGCGCCGCGCCCGCCGCGGAAGAGGAACGCCGAGACGACGAACAGCCCCGCCAGAGCCTCCCCCTCCGTGTACCCGGCCGCCGCGGACGTGCGCAGGTTCGTGCAGATCCGTTTGTACGTCTTGCTGTAGTCCGTCGACGCGTCGTTCTGCAGCACGAGCGCGTCCTGTCATCGCTGCTGCCGCCGCGGCCGGGAAGTGATGGGGCCCGTGCCGTAGCGACTCACGGTGCAGTGACGCAAGTAAACAGACAGCGTCGCGCACCGCTGGATTCTCCTGCACGGTGCGGATGATAAACTCGGCTATGGACGTGTCGGCTAAGAGGTACTGTCTCCGCAGGACATGGTCCAGATAATGTCTCACTAATCCGCTTTGGTGGGACGACATGAACGGCGCAATGTTCTGGCTAAGACTCGAAGACTCAACATAGTAGCCAGTTGAATGTACCTGTTCGGTTTCGTTGCTGTTGTTGTTGTTGTATTCGTCCTCTTCGAACACATAATGTTGATGATATGAAGGCGAGAGAGTGCTCGCGAAGTGGGACGTTGACGCTGGGGCATGAGCAGGCACCTGAGCTATAGGCAGCTGTGTTTGTGGTGGAGGGCGGTGGTGGAACTGGCACAGATGGAGGAGGGACTGGAGGCGCGGAATAAGAAGGATAGGGATTTTGATTACTATGATGCCCTGCCAAACCAAGGAAGGGGCATTGAGTACTGTACAAGGTACATAGTTCAATAACGGTACGGATTCTTACAAGACTGAGACATGGGAGAGACTAAGGAGGTAGGGGGCGGTGGGAGTATATTACTCGACGTGGGCGGAGGCGAAAAGGGCAGAATGAGCTCCGAGTTCATTCCTTCTCGCGCATCAGCCGACATGTCCGGAAGGGCATGGTAAGCTGAGGGAAGACGTGGGAGGTTCAACGGAGACGACTCCCTCGCGGACGAGAACGACATACGCTGCTGCTGAGAAGAGTAGCCGGGGTGTGAGTGCTGAGCAGCGAGAGAAATGGAAGGGTAATGTGGATCGTGACGAAGACTGGAGATGTTGTGGCCGCTATGTCGGCGGTCCTCGCTCGAGTCGATGGATAGGGCCGGGGAGTGGGACTGGAAGTGTCAGATCGGCCGTGTTCTGTGACGAGGACGAGCATGCCCTCTTGCTCAGAAGTGCGGGTTCCGGAGCCAGAGTGGCCCTTGATCATGCCCTGCGCTGCCAAAAAGTCTTTGATCTTCTCACGGAACATGGTGACGTTATTATTCTCCTGTGAACCGAGATCAGTGACC
>JAKELK010000584.1:0-23212 GCA_021525775.1 Lactarius deliciosus
CTGCGCACGTGAGAGAGAAGAAGTCGTCCTTGACTGAAGACGCGTTCGACATCGACTGAAGTCGCTAAAATGAGAACAAGTGTAAGCAAAGCTCACAAATGATGAGAGGACGATGTACCCGGAATTGAAAGATAAACCCGAGCCATGCGGGATAAACATGGGAAGGTGGAGCGTCTCTTGTACCACCATTCAAGGCCATCCTTGACATCCTCTGTGTCGGTGGCGAGGTAGCGATCAAGCTCATCATGGAGGTCTGATGAAGTTGGGGCTAGGTCCGGTAAGTGGTTGAATATGTTGTTTGACAAAGAAAATGGCTGTAGAGAAGGCTAAGTCAGAACGAAAGGAAGAAGTATTGAGAGACACATACCGAATCAACAGAACACGAATTGACGTCGCCATCTACACCTGCAGGAGCATCATATGAACGGTCATACTCCTCACGAACGAGGGTGTAGGCTGTCTCGATCCAAGGCTCTTCCCAGTCTTGCACCTTGAAGTAAGTGAGCTTGTGTCACGGGTGAAGGACTGTCCAGTAACATACATTAGGAACGATTGAAACGAAATATACAAAGAAGACTTACTCATGGCAATGTGGTAAACTTCAGACTGGTCCGTCTTGTTGTAATACCGGTTGATCGCGTTCTTCCCAACAACCAGAGAAGCACGGATAGGAAGAGAATACTGTTGGGAATCAGATGCAGTGGAGAGGACTTTGTTGATGTGGTCCATTGCAGGAATGACTGTGGCAAGATTTGGGGTTCCCCGAGAGAAGAAAAGTGTCGCGTCCTTAAATATCTTCGAGAAAGTGATTCAGCAATGAAAAGGAATAAAAATGCGAGGATATACCTTCAAAATGACCTTGAGTTCTTCTGCAATACCCCACTCCACAGGGGATAACTCATATTTCCAGAGGTCGCGCACTGCAGTCATTGCATCAATTGCAGGGCGAAAATCAAGTGCAAACTTGAGCATATCAAATGTCGAGTTCCACCGAGTCGAGACATCTCGAGGCATCATACGACGAGGGAGACGACAAGAGGCCAGGGTCGTGTACCACTGCGGTAGGAGTTTGGTTGTCGAATTCTTCACTGCATATGCAAACCTGCGAAGCTGCGTTCTGAGTTAGTAAAGTAAACAATAACGAGAAAAGGTCATGTGACTACCTTAGTCAACATCAACCGCACTAGCTGGACGCCCAAGTCAATCTCATTCCTTCGCTCCTCTGACAAACCGTCGTGAATATTGGTCCACCTGTCTAGTGATGGATCGTCATCTTCTCCCTCTTCTTGGGCATTGTATTCCTCTTGGTCCTCCTCCTCAAGCCCATCTGCTAGGTCAGCAAGTGCTTGTGCTGCCTCGTCCATCACCTCGCCGTTTGTGGCTTTCGGTAAGTCAAATTGCTTGATGATAGACTTTGCTGTGATGTTGAGTATATGTAGGAAGCATCTTGTTTGATTTGCAGAGCCAGGGAAGCCGTCAAGGAGCACTCCAAGATGATCAATCATAGTGTCATTGTTGGATGCGTTGTCTGCAGTAATGCTCAGTATCTGCCCGATAAGATGAGTATAACATTTTACTGTCCTAAATAAAAGTACTGACCTTGTCACTGATCCTGAAAGTGTTTAGAACCTTGGCAAATGCGTGCGCAAGGTTGACACCCGTATGCGATTTCGGCACATTGACAATGTCCAGGAGCATTGCCACTGGCTTCCCATCACGCTTGAAGTGGACGGTAATGGCGACGAATGCCATATGATTTGGCGAGGTCCATGCATCAGTGGCAAAGCTGAGTTTGCCGTTGTATTCCTGGTGTCTTAGGTGAGTACACAATCTGCGCTCGGTAAGTTCTGCTTACTTGTAACATGTTAGTGATCTGCCCATGAACATGCATGAAGGCATTTTTTACATCACGCGACAGGGTCCTATCTGAGGGAATATAGTATTCCGGTCTCCCTGTCTTCATGAGGGCACGGAATCCGCGATCGTTTACAATCGTGAATGGCCGCTTACTCTCTGTGATCCAACGGATGAACTCGATGCTAATAACACTTTAGTTCATCCACCCATCCCCAAGCCCGGAAAGAAGACATACCGAGCCTCCACCTTGGTATGTTGGCGGTGACTGTAAGTGACAACTCCTTTGGCCAGGCGTTGAAAAGCCAAGGTAATTGACCCATTAAAGCTTCGATCTCTTCCTAGGGCCTTACGAGCAGTCTTTACATCACCCGTCTCATCAGCGGCAGCTACTGCCTCTTTGCCCCAGCAAGCTTTAGCATGTCAGCGCAGATTACTTGTTGACTTTGCATCCCCCTTGTCAAGGAACTGCCGAATGAATCGGGAATGGCAACTCCGAGCGGCACACTCAAATACATGGGCCTTCCGGCGATTGACGTACTCAATCGCTGGTGTAACGCCACCACAGGGGCGTTAAGTACGACGTGTACTTCGTAAGTCAACGGGATTGGAAAGGTACGAGTCGGTTAAGACTCAGTTCGGTGATGGACAAGTACCACTAGGTCTCCCTGGGACACTAGGGTAATAGCGGAAGACAGGGCTCAAGCGCAAAGGCGAGCTGAAACGGGGACTCAAGCGCAGAAGCGAGTCAAACAGGAGTCGCGAGGCAAAGACGATGTGGTATTACACAAGAAGTCAAGTCTACCGTACAAGCTAGGTAAAGCGTGACTTATATACTAGTACAGGATGTTTGCGAGTCGCAAACATATGGCGCGATCCTAGGATACTGGTCCTAGAGAGCTATCAAAGGGAAGTACAAATATGGAACAAGGGAATTCCGCAGGACGACGCGTGCAGCAGAAGTCGTCAGCAGGTTCTGGAAGTCGTGCCACGGGGCGTCGGATCGGTTATACGGTGGGTGCGAGCTAGGAGCCGGGAAGCATATCGAACCGGATCGTATCGTAAAAGTACAATGAATGCGCAATGAGAAAGAGAGACATAATATGGAGGCAAAATCGTAACAGCTGGAGTGGGCTTGAAGAACACGTAAATTGGTGCGTCCCACTCTTTGGATAGTCATTCTGTGAACTAATCAGTACTATGCAGCAGAATCACAAAAGCAAACGCGACACTACCGAGCTCAGCATCGTCATCCTCAATCACTTCCACAGAGGAGTCGTCGTCTGATATGTCGATCGCATCAGGCTTGGTCTTCTTCTGTGATGCAGCGTCGTTGTCGTCTGACTCGTCTCCTTCATCGACGGGGGGTTGGGCACAGGGAGGAGGGCTAGGATCTGCAGCAGGTGAAGTAGCAGTGGTAGTTGTAGCGTTTACCACGAACGCTAGCCTGACTTAGGCTTCGGAGTGGGTGGCGATCCTCTTGACTGTGTAGTTGCGATTGACTCTGGCTTGGGGAAAGTCGACTGGGTGCACTTGTAGAGCTCCGTTACGGTCTTCGTAACCGTGGAGATCGTCTCCTATGGGTAGCGATGAAGGAGGTGTGGGAACGATGCGTAGGTCTTCCCAAGTGTCGTGGTCGACGACGTAAAGGTAGGTGTAAGGAGAAGCTACACGGGGGTTGATGTAAAGGTAGACGCGATGACAGACACTGCCGGCGGGGTAGTTGTCCACTGGATAGGCTAAGTCACGAGGGATCCCTTGGTCTAGAGGGATATGTCGGACAACTCACTTCAAGGGGGAGGACCCTATAGAGCGAAAGACTAGTAGTGGTATTGGAAGAAGACCAAGATGCCGTTCTTGGTCTTCGCAGTACTCTACTTATACAGATACGCGCGGGCTTTCAAGCGCCGCTCCAAGAAGTACTAGCCAATAGCGTAAGTAGAGCAAACCCTAGTACAGCTATCCTAGTATGAGTCACATCGAGTCATGATCCGATCCGTTATCGTACACAATCACATGCGCCGGAGCTTACCCGGCTGACTGATCCTAACAAGTCCATGACGATATACTGCTGACGCGGTGCCATACCCTTGACGTCAGTGTCCACTTCCGGGCCGAACGTAACATCACCCCCTTTTCAGGATCGGGCCCCAGACCGACCACGCATGATCTCCTCTCTGAGCATCGCGATGCGCCGTCCCTCCTCCACTCCTGGGCGATAGGAGTCGCGCTCGTCCTCGATGCGCTTGATGGCGTTGGCACGCTGTAAGCGGAGCACGCACTGCCGGCGCATGCTTCCAAGCTTGTCCAGCTCGGCGATCTTCTTCTTCAACTCCTCCTCCTTCGCCTCGTAGCCCGCCTGCAGGCACCGGTATCGGTGTACCTCGGCCGTGACCGTCAGGTCGTTCATGGCCATACAGGCCTGGTCGACCGACTGCCGGTATGAGCTGTTCTGGTCTAGAAAGACCAGGTCGTCGTTGGTGTAGGTGGGAGAGGGTTCGTCGTATTGGGGTTCGGCGTGCACCGACTTGCCGTACTGCTGGTCGCTGCCTCGTCGATAGGCGAGGACAAAGGGGTCCGCCGTAAAGACGAGCTGCGTATACCGAGCTGGGTGCAATTGCCCTTGAGCGTCGCGTATCTGGAAGGGGATGAAGTGAACTCCCCTGTTGTGCTTGAACCCGACCGGTGGCGGTGTTTCCACCCGCTGTCGGGAAACTGGACTGTGTTCCTCTGCACGGAAGAGGCGCCTTTGTGCGGATTGTTGACTCGGCGGCAAGACCATCGGCTCTCCGTCTGTGGTGCATAGCGGCGGGGTTTCGTCGTGAGTAGTGGTGAGGTGAGTCCCATACGTGAGGTGGTTGTTGAGAGGACAATGCTCCTCCGACAGGTACCGGTCGTATGCTCGATCTTCTTGTACCTGAGTCTGGTCTTGACGGGACGGAGGTCGGGTCGGAACATAGCCTTGCGGAGACGAGCTGCGTGTGCTGATTGCTGTAGGTGTTGGCGAAGGAAGAAGGGATGGAATGGGGGTAGTTGGGCGACTGGGGCTTGGTTGAATGGGCTCGGGAAGCGACATGGGTGACGGTGGCGCGTTCTGGATGATGACAGTGGGCTGGACTGAGATGGGGAGTAGGTCGTCGAGGACATAGTGCACTTGGACTGGGGATTGGGACATGAGTAGATGGGAGTGTGAGAGTGGGAGATGGGGACGTCTCTTGGGAATGCCCCGTGCTTATATGCACTTCTCTGGCGGGGTTTGAACGTTTGAACTCCCGAATGGCTTCATCAGCGAAGACGTCATCCTTCGAGACCCACTGATTATCGGAATCAGGGTATCCGCGCCACTTGACCAAATACTGCAGCTTCTTTGTTCTGCCGAAGCGCCGAGAGTCTAGAATCTTCTCGACTTCGTATTCTTCTTCACCATCAATCAGATCTGGTGGCGGGCGCTGATAGTTGGGTCCATGTGTGGGAGTTTCGCGATAAGGAGTCAGGAGGTCCGTGTGAAATACTGGATGGATGCTCCACTGCGTGGGAAGTTCTAGGCGATAGTTGACTGCGGACATCACCTGAGTGACCTTGAATGGGCCATGTCTTCTGGGCGCAAGCTTTGTGGTTGGCTGGTTGGTACGTAGGTGGCGCCCTTCGAGCCATACAAGGTCCCCTATTTGGTATTTGGGCGTATCTTTGTGTTTGATCCACCCCTGCTGCGCTTTGATCATCAGTTCCTGGGCGCGCGTTCTAGCCTCTTGGAACTGTTTGATACGAAGTGCTACCTGTGGTATAGGGGAGGGGCGATCGGTCCAATCAGCGCGGGGGTTGTAACCCATGAGGATATTAAAAGGGGACTCCCTGGTGGACTCGTTAGGCCAGTTGTTATGCGTGAACTCTGCCATGGGTAGGTAGCGTGTCCAATTGTCCTGTCTCTCGTTGACCCAAAACCGCAGGTACTGTTCTAGCCATTGGTTGGTGCGTTCTGACTGTCCATCGGTCCGTGGGTGATAGGCCGTGGATATGTTCTGTTCGATGCCCAGGATTTTGCATAGTTCGCGTGTGAATTTTGATGCGAATCTGGGGTCTCGATCGCTGATGATGCGCGCTGGTAGTCCGAATCGAGTAAAGACGTGTTTCACGTACAGGGCCGCAGTTCCTTCCGCGCTTATTTCTTCCAAGCATGGGATGAATATTGCCGCTTTGGAGCAGTCGTGGTCTGTTACTGTCAGTATGGAGTCGCAGCCGTCTGCTTGCGGTAGCTTGGTGATAAAGTCCAGGGCTATGGTCTCGAACGGCATTGCTTCCTTTCTGGGAAAGATGGGTTGTAGTGGTGCGCGCGTGGGTCGATTGTTGACTTTGATTCTTTGACAGTCGGCGCAACCTTTGACGTAATCTTGTGTTTCTTGTCGAAGGCCCGGCCACCAGTAATATCGTTCTACCATTTTAATCGTCCGGTTGATTCCGGGGTGTCCGTGGACTGGGGGATCATGGTGTGCTCGTATGATGCGCTGTCGTTCGTGTGCGTCTCCTGTGACTACGCGTCGTCCGTCTTTGTACCATGTGTCTTCGATCTTCTTCAGCTTGTGGGGGTCTACCCATCGTTTTACCATGGTTTCGTCCTGGGTGTACACCGGGTTAGTGGGTTCCATTTCCATGACGTTGATGGTGTGTTGCATGCGCGTTGGGTCGTCCGTCGTATCGATTTCGGTGGCCCTAACGAACACGTGATCTGGGAGTACCGTGACTTGTTCGTTGTCGTGCTCTCCCTGGTCGTAGTCGGGTCGTCTTGATAGTGCGTCTGCGCGTCCATTGGCCGTTCCTTTGATGTGGTGAATTTCTATGTCGTATTCTGCCAATTCTAGTACTTCCCTTGCTACGCGGCGGCTAATCTTTTGAGGGTGTCTCCAGTACTGCAGGTTCATATGGTCGGAGAAGACTTTGATTTTGTGCGGTGATCCGGCCAAGTATTGTCTCCAGTTTCGCAGTGCTTTTACAATAGCTAAGAGTTCTAGGTCATAGATGTCGTAGTTTCTTTCCGCTGCGTTGAGGGTGTTCGAATAGAATGCGATTGGGTGTCGTTTGTTGTCCGTTCCCTTCTGGAGGAGTACTGCTCCTACTGCGTATCCAGATGCGTCGACTTCTAGTTCGAATTGCTTGTCCAGTTCCGGGTGTTTAAGTACCGGTTCTTCAGTTACTAGTGCTTTGAGTTTGTCGAACGCTTGTTGCTGTTCCGTTCCCCATTGCCAGTCGGTATCTTTACGCGTGAGTTTGTTGAGGGGTCGTGCATGTGTGGCAAAATTTCGGATGAAAGCACGGTAGAAGTTGCAAAAGCCTAGGAATGATCGCACCTGTTTGACAGTTTTTGGTACGGGCCAGTCTGTTATGCCGGAAATTTTGACGGGGTCCATGCGAATCACCCCCTTTTCAATGATTACCCCCAGGTAATCGAGGGAGGAAGAGTGGAATGTGCATTTCTCTAGTTTGAGGTAGAGGTCGTTCTGTTCCAGGAGGTCCAATATGTCGTGTACCGCTTCCGAGTGTGCTTGTTCCGTAGTCGATGTTGCGATGCCAATGTCATCCATGTAGACTCGGATGATGGTTCCTTTCTTCTCGTGGTAGTCGATAAGGGGTTGGCATAGGGCGTTCATCATCTCTTGGAAAGTGGATGGGGAGTTGGTCATGCCGAAGTACATTACTACTGGTTCGAAGAAACCATATTTAGTCTTGAATGCTGCCTTGTACTGGTCGCCATCTTTGACTAGGATGTTATTGTAGCCCTGCCGAACGTCGAATTTGGAGAATATCCACCCCGAGCTGAGACTTGCGATGAGTTCCGGTATGAGAGGTAGTGGATACTGGTTGCGTATGGTCCATTTGTTGAGCGTTCTGTAGTCCTGTACCGGGCGTAGTTTTCCGTCCTTCTTTTTCACGAAGAAGAATGGTGATGCGTACGGGGATTTAGAGGGGCGTATATACCCTTTTGCCAGTTGTTCGTCCAAGAATTCTCGTAGTGCTTTGTCCTCTGCTTGGTTTACGGGGTATACCTTGCAGTCGAATGAGTCGGGTGCTTCCGGTTTGAGTTCGATGGCGTGGTCCCATGGTCTGGAAGGTGGAAGACGTTGGGATTCCTCCTCGCTGAACACTTTGGCATGCCTCTTGTATTCTTCGGGTATCTCCTTCTTTTCCGTGTATTGTTGTGCCGCTATTGCCATGTCTGTTGCCGTTGTTCGTAGGTGTACCGGTAGGGTCTGTTCTTCTAGTTCTCGGAAGGCTTGTTGTTTGTTTTCTTCCTCGATTTCTACAATGAGTCGTCGGAGTTCCGTTAGTCCAAATGGTTTGAGCGGGTTGGTGGTCCGGATGACGATGGGGTATTGTTTGGTGTCGAGGGTGGCCGTTGCCCATTGGATCCTTGGTTGAAAGGTTGCGAGCCATGGGTATCCCAGTATGAGGTCTTCCCCTCCTACGTTGGTGACTAAGAAGCGGATGTCCTTGAGTTTTCCGTCAGTTTGTACGTTTAGGTCCACACAGTGAGTGATTTTTCCTCCTTTGTTGTGTGTCCCATCTATATTCCAAATGTTGCGGGGACGCTCTAGTATTTTGGTTCCTAGATGCATCCGTTTGACGAAGTCCGGATGTATGAAGTTGTCGGTGGCTCCGGAGTCCACCAATGCTTTTCTTTCGGCCATGAAGTTACTCGTGCGGATCGAAACTGGAACATGCATAGATCGATAGCGCGTTATGAACGACGAGTTACAATTGACTGCCCTCACCCAGGCCGTTGGGTTCAGGCGCTTGGAAAATCCTGGCTCCCTGCCATATTCCTAGCAAACATCTCTCTTCCTTCCTCTGGGAGTTCCGCGATCCTTCCCATAATGTCCTCTACCTGTTGCGCCGAGGTGGTACCGCGGTTGGCTTGTACCGGCTCGTCGAGGTCGATGAGGGGTTCCCCTACTACGCTTTGCGGAGCGGTGGGTATCTCCTCGATGTACGCGCTTCTGCCTTGAGGTGGTCCTTGACGTGCTTGACGTGGTTGCTGGCATTCTCGTGAGAAGTGGCCTTTCTTTCCACAGTTATAACATGTTACGTCCCTTGTGTTAAAGACGCCTCGTCCTCCTCTTCCTCTTGCGAGGAACCCTCCGCGAGGGGGAAAGGGAGGTCTTCCCTGTGTGTAGTTCCTCCACTCTTGAGGGTTGTTTGGGTTTGCCTCTTCGGATCCTGCGACTCTGGCGCGGATTCTTCCCGGTGTGGTGTCCATTGCGTCGGGGTGGTTGCGATATTGTTGCCATCCTTGGTTTTGCCTTTGGGGTGGTTGGAACCTTGCAGGTTGCTGTTGTTGTTGTTTGGGGCGCTGGGCTAGCTGCCTCCCGAATCCATCCACTCGTGCCTTCATGTGGAGGTACCGTTTCTGTTGCTCGATTAGAGCATTCTTCCACTGGTGGTAGGTTACTGGGCTGTGGAATTGGTATGCATTGCGGTATAGGTCGAGGGGTACGCCTCTGGTGAATTTGTCGAGCACCAGGGGGTCGTCCAGGCGGTAGTCAGCCTGTCGAACGAGCTTTTCGAATGCGGTTACGTAGCTGTCAATGTCTCCTCCCGCCATTTTGAATCCTTTGTCCAGTTCTAGTCTGGCGCGTTCTTGTTCCATGTTGTCTCGGAACTGTCGTTTGAAGGCGAGTTCTACTGCGCTCCATACCCATGGGTCGGTTTTGTCCGGCCTCGTTTCGATCCATCTCTGGGTCTCCGCGGTCCATTCGTCGACGAGGGAGCCTTGGATGTAGGTGAGGAACATCATTGCTTTGATGTATGGGCTTTGTAGGCTTCGGTTGGCTATGTTTACTTGGGCGAACCGGTTCCATTGGGATAGGAAGGCTTGTGCTTTGTCTCGATCGCCCGTGAATATGGGTGGCTCTTTGCCAATGAATCTGTCGGTGAGATGGGGGATGTCTGCAAACCCGGGGTGCGGGACGCCTGCTGCGTCGTCTCCTCCGTCGCCTCCGTTTCCGCCATCTCCTCCTCCTGGGTTGTCCGCTGGGTCTCCTCCGGGTGGGTTCCCTTCTGGTTGTCGTGGTTGGTCTTGTGGGGTAAAGAGGGCTGTTCTGATCTGGGCAGGTGCTTGGGTGACTGTGGATGTCATGACTGGAATGGACTTAGCGATATTTTCCAGTGCTAGTTCTTCTACTTCGTCCTGGTGAATGTAGATGTCCTCGGGGTTGCTTGCGAGCGATGGTGATGGTGCTGGTGTCTTTGGTGTGGGGGATCGTGCTGGTTCTTCGTATTGTCCGTCGATGAGGCCCCACTGGTCTCTGGTGACTACGTTGCTGGCTAGAATGTCCAGGCGAAGTCCTCCTCCTGCGGGTCGGAGTACCTTGTATTTGTTGTGGAGATCGTCCCACTTAATTTCCGTCCAACAGGTGTTGTCGAAGTTGAATTCTACTGGGATGATGTGTCGGTTGCCTGATCGGTCAAAGTAATCGGTGACGTAGCCTGGTATTTCCGCGTCGTCCTTCCAAAATGCAGCCTCTAAATATCTCTTTGGTACGTTGCGTTCTCCTCGTCTGTCGATGTAGTATGGTCTGAATGGGACCCAGTAGTCCTTGGTTGTTTTGGTAGGATTGGCCACGGTTGGGATCTTGGTCTTAATGTAGCGTTTACCACGAACGCTAGCCTGACTTAGGCTTCGGAGTGGGTGGCGATCCTCTTGACTGTGTAGTTGCGATTGACTCTGGCTTGGGGAAAGTCGACTGGGTGCACTTGTAGAGCTCCGTTACGGTCTTCGTAACCGTGGAGATCGTCTCCTATGGGTAGCGATGAAGGAGGTGTGGGAACGATGCGTAGGTCTTCCCAAGTGTCGTGGTCGACGACGTAAAGGTAGGTGTAAGGAGAAGCTACACGGGGGTTGATGTAAAGGTAGACGCGATGACAGACACTGCCGGCGGGGTAGTTGTCCACTGGATAGGCTAAGTCACGAGGGATCCCTTGGTCTAGAGGGATATGTCGGACAACTCACTTCAAGGGGGAGGACCCTATAGAGCGAAAGACTAGTAGTGGTATTGGAAGAAGACCAAGATGCCGTTCTTGGTCTTCGCAGTACTCTACTTATACAGATACGCGCGGGCTTTCAAGCGCCGCTCCAAGAAGTACTAGCCAATAGCGTAAGTAGAGCAAACCCTAGTACAGCTATCCTAGTATGAGTCACATCGAGTCATGATCCGATCCGTTATCGTACACAATCACATGCACCGGAGCTTACCCGGCTGACTGATCCTAACAAGTCCATGACGATATACTGCTGACGCGGTGCCATACCCTTGACGTCAGTGTCCACTTCCGGGCCGAACGTAACAGTAGTCATCGTCATCGATGTAGCCTTCTTTTGTTTTTTGAGAAGGGGATCACCGTTTTCTATGACATGTTTGGTGGGCTTTCGCTTGCGCGTACTTTTGGTGAAGTTGGAAGACATTGCTGGCAAGTAGAGTGTACACACAAGGACAGGGAAGCGTAGAATGGTGTATTGATGTGGTAAATCGAGGAGGTTTAAGTACGACAGCTAGAGTACTACTATGTCAACCTACAGAACGAACAATGACCACCGGACTCCGCAGTAAACGGGAAAAAAAAAGGGTAACTAACAGCGAAGTCGAAATGTGGACAATGCCGGCCATTTTGCCATGGTAAAAGGGAGGGGTAAGACTAGGAAAGGAATGGTGTACTAGAGATGAAACGCGAAAGGTGTCGAGCAAGACAGAAGGATCGATCTGACCGGTCAAGTCCTATTCAGCTGTTAAAAAAAAGGCGGAAAAAAGGGACACGGTGCGCACCAAATAGAGGATAGACAGAGAGTGGCAATATTGAGGGACAGTTTGAGTAGCCAGTCTTGCAGCACAACTTGTGGCATGGCGGCGAGGCGCGCTTGAGACAAGGGTCAAGGAACGAGGGTGGTCTGTGGTTGGCGACAGACAGGCTATGAGGCAGCAAGAGATCTTGACTGCGGCGCGGCTTGTGGAATGGCATGCTTGAAACGCAAAGAGGGTGGATCCGAAAAATAAGGGCAAGTCAGTCTTCAGCCCAAGCTGTGGAACGGTGCGTGGAACGGCGCACTTGAAAGTTGAGACAAAGGGCAGAAACTGCTGGAATATGGATGTAACAAGCACTCAAGGAGTGGGTCGAGTGAGACAGGATGGCAAAAAAAAAGGCATGTACCCGCGGGTACCCGTGCCACGGGTATGGGTTTGGACGGGTTCAGAATTGCTGACCCTGACCCGTACCCGTCGTACCCGTACCCGTGACCCGTACGGGTTTCGCCGACCCGTGTCGATCCCTACTAACCAGTTAGTCATTAATGCTATTCGCTTCCAGCACCCTGTCAATTGGGAGCAGTGGAAGGTGGCAGCACGACTTCAGCAGGCTGAATACCTTATCTTAAAGGATCGCCTGGGCAAGAACAAACCATCACGTAACCGAAAGGGAGGACACAGCCGAGAGCAGTGGGTCCAGGCCCTCAATAGAATGCGCGACCCAAACACCATGGATGTTGGACGTGCCCGAGCCTCCGTGGCCCTTACCGACACCGACAAAGCCCAACTTCAGAAGGAGGGACGATGTTTTAGATGCCGTGCTCAAGGGCACATCTCACGTAACTGCCCACAAAAAGGCATGCACATGGCTGCAGCCAGCACTACCATGGCGCTACCCGCCGGTCCCCCACGAGCTGCGCTCCCCCCTTCCCAGACTACAAACGTATCAACTCCCGCCGTCAGTACTATTGCCATATCAGCTAGTCGCGTCCTTTCGAATGAGGAGCAGGCAGACATACAGATCGCAGCGATGAAGGCACAGTCTCAGGAGGTGCACGACCTCATGGTCGAAAAATTATTCGAAAGAGAGGGTTTTCTCGACGCTTGAACCCAGTGGCCTGGGCTAGAGCTTTAAACTTAAACGTGTACACTAGCAGATATCAATCCATGCGAATCCCAGTTTTGTTTAAATCTGCACACGCAACAGCCGAACGACAAGTCCTTATTGACTCAGGAGCAACAGACAACTTCATATGCTCCACACTTCTTAAACAACTCCAGATCAGAACAAGAGATGTCACTTACCCTATCCGCATCTGGAATGTAGATGGCACTCACAATCAGGACAGTGCCATCACCCAGTACACGGACCTCACCATAAAAACAGGAAAAGAGGAGAGGACGCTTTGCTTCCAGGTTACGAACCTAGGAAGGGATGAAGTCATCCTGGGATACCCTTGGTTTACGGCCTTCGAGCTGAGTATCAAGTGGGGAGATGCGACATTGAACGAGGAGTTTCAACCAGTTGTAATCTCGAGCCTCCACTTGTCAGACGAAGCCACGCCCATGGAAGCATCCATTCGGGCGTTGGAGATGTATCAACTTGACAAGGAAGCGTGGGAGCAGCTTATGGACAATGAGCATGAGCCTCAGATCGCATTTTTACGAAAGACGACGACTGCGTCGGAGCTAGCGCAATGAGAAGTGGCAAAAAGGGAGCAGCGAACATTCAAAGAAATGGTCCCAGAAGAATATCATTGTCACCAAAAAATATTCGACAAAGAAGCATCCCACCACTTCCCCCCGTCACATGTCTGGGACCATGCCATCGACCTGCTCCCTAACGCCCCCACCACACTCGACTGTAAAGTCTACCCCCTTGTGCAGAACGAACAGGAGGTGTTCATGACATTCCTCACGGAACAGCTGGAAAAGGGGTATATACTGTTACGATCTCGCCGTATTTCTTATCTTGCTTCTATTCTGTCGCCCCGCATTCACGTGTACTTTTACCTATGACTCACTTCCTTATCATCTCCGGCTTCTATCTCGCGCCATCTGACTTCCGCGTGCTTCTGCGGGATTCCCTTGTCCTATTTACGGACTTCCCTTTCCTATTACTTGATTAGCTCGCTAGGGCCTGTACCCTAGGATCGCACCATATGTTTGTAGCTTACAAACATCCTGTACTAGTATATAAGTCACGCCCTACCTAGCTTGTACGGTAGACTTGACTTCTTGTGTAATACCACATTGTCTTTGCCTCACGAACCCTGCTTGACTCGCCCTTGCGCTTGAGTCCACGTCTTCGCTTGCCTCTACGCTTGAGCCTTATCTCCTGCTATTACTCTAGTGCCCCTGGGAGGCCTAGTAGTACTTGTTCATCACCGAACTGAGTCCTAACCGACTCACGCCTTTCCGATCCCGTTGACTTACGAAGTACACGTCGTACTTAACGCCCCTGTGGTGGCATTACATTAAGTCAAGTCTCTCACAGTGGCGACGTCTAGTCGCAGCCAGTCTCGGTTTCAAGCCGAATACATTGAACGTTACAGTACCGACAAGCTCTCTGACAAGATCAAAGGAACTGCAGTCTGGGCAGAACACGACGGAACTGAAGGATACTTCCTTTTCCACCCCAACACACAGAAATACCGACAAATCCACTATCTTGACTGACATCCGTCAGTGGGCATACATCGATTACTCACCAAAGCAGGGAAGCTGGTACACCATTAGCATTGTACCCCCCGCACTCGGAGTAGGACCTTTTAAAACCCACATTACCAGTGGCATCGACGTCGACAGCCCAGACCCTGACTCCCCGAGCGTACCTGTCCCTACAACGAACTTACCAGTCACCGCTTTCCCATCCTATGCAATGTCACAAACTCAACAGCAGGCTTCAGCCAGCACGACGCTCACCAGCGGTGGAGCAGGAGGAGGAGGAGGAGGACCCTCGGGAGCCTCTGGCTCAGGAGGAGGAGGAGCCCCAGCACTGCCCAGTGGCGCCCCAGCAGGTGGTGCAGGAGGTGGTGGTGGCGCTGGTGGCGGTGGCGCTGGCGCTGGTGGCGGTGCACCAGGAGGAGCCGCTCCGATAATCACGCCCAGAGGCCACGGAAGACTAGGGGGAAACCCCCCCCCAGAGTTCACAGGAGCGAGGGACAAGAGCAAGGCCTTCTTGCTCGCGTTCGATCTCTATGAAGGGATGAACCCAGACGTCGACCAGCTTAGGATCCCCTCTTCACGCGCCATGACCTTCCTCTCCTACATCAGAGGACCTCTCGTCGACGACTGGGTAGTGGAACAAGCACGGTGGCTCAACGAACAAGTAGCCAATGGAGTGGATCGTGGAAACATGGTCCTATGGCAAACCGTCTGAGACAGATTCATAGCCGCCTACTTTGACTCAGCTGAACGTACCAACGCCCGCAAATCACTCCAGACCCTCACCATGAAGGGCGAGGATATCGACACATACATAGCCACCTTCGAAAACCTTGTTATCAAGGCCGGGTATAACCCCGACGAAGCCACCACCCTCGACATTTTCCAAGATGGACTACCCAATCAGTTAGTCATTAATGCTATCCGCTTCCAGCACCCAGTCAATTGGGAGCAGTGGAAGGCGGCAGCCCGACTTCAGCAGGCTGAATACCTTGTTTTGAAGGATCGCCTGGGGAAGAACAAACCATTCGTGCAGTCGAAAGGGTGGACACAGCCGAGAGCAGTGGGTCCAGGCCCTCAACAGAACGCGCGACCCAAACGCCATGGATGTTGGATGCGCCTGAACCTCCGTGGCCCTTACCGACACCGACAAAGCCCAACTTCAGAAGGAGGGACGATGTTTTAGATGTCGTGCTCAGGGGCACATCTCACGTAACTGCCCACAAAAAGGTGTGCGCATGGCTGCAGCCAGCACTACCATGGTGCTACCCACCGGTCCCTCGCGAGCTGCGCTCCCCCCTCCCCCGGCTGCAAACATACCAACTCCCACCATCAGTACTATTGCCGTATCAGCTACTCATGTCCTTTCGAATGAAGAGCAGGCAGACGTACAGATCGCAGCGATGAAGGCACAGTCACAGGAGGTGCGCGACCTCATGGTCGAAAAATTGTTTGGAAGAGAGGATTTTCTCGACACTTGAACCCGGCGGCCTGGGCTAGAGCTTTAAACTTAAACGTGTACACTAGCAGATATCGATCCATGCGAATCCCAGTTCTGTTTAAATCTGGACACGCAACTGGCCGAACGACAAGTCCTTATCGACTCAGGAGCGACAGACAATTTCATATGCTCCACACTTCTTAAATGACTCCAGATCAGGACAAGAGATGTCACTCACCCTATCCGCATCTGGAATGTAGACGGCACCCATAACCAGGATGGTGCCATCACTCAGTACACGGACCTCACCGTGAAGACAGGAAAAGAGGAGGGGACGCTTCACTTCCTGGTTACGAACCTGGGAAGGGATGAAGTTATCCTAGGATACCCTTGGTTTACGGCCTTTGAGCCAGGAATCAAGTGGGGAGATGCAATGTTGAATGAGGAGTTTCAACCGGTTGTAGTCTCGAGTCTTCACTTGTCAGACAAAGCCACGCCCTGTTGATAAGTGACCTGCACGCACTTAGTGGCTCGTATGGACACACAGATAACGGACTGCTTTAGATAAGATATATTGGACTTCTGTAGATTAGATTATGATCTATACAATCTCAGACTTTCTTATCTATGACATCACTGTACAATGACATCATGGACTCCTCTGGACTCCTATTGTATTTCGTCCTTGTACTCATACCTTTTGTTCTATCTTTATTGTGATGTCACTATGATATCATAGTCTAGCCTTTCTATTGTTCTTTGCGCTTTTGTTCTCCTTCTGCACACTCCTTTGTGTCCCTCTGTAGAACAACGCTCCTTGTATTTTGTGACTCTGTGTTACTTCTGTTGTACTAGTGTCACTCCTCTGTATAGTATAAGTAGACTACTCTGTACGCTCTGGCACCACACCAGTTCCTCATCTGTTGTGTGCCAGACACTCTCATCTGCTTCACTGCAAGTTTACTCTGTTGCTGCTTCCAGTCACCCTCTATATCTCACCACAGTCCCCTCTTGTCACTGTGAGTATAATCCCCTATGTGTACTGTTCATCACACCCATGGAGGCATCCATTCGGGCATTGGAGACGTATGAACTTGACGAGGAAGCGTGGGAGCAACTCGTGGACGACGAGTGTGAGCCCCAAATCGCATTTTTGCGAAAAACGATGACTGCGTCAGAGCTAGCACAACGAGAAGCGGCAAAGAAAGAACAACGGACATTCGAAGAAATGGTCCCGATGGAGTATCATCGGCATCGTAAAATATTCAACGAAGAAGCATCCCATTGCTTCCCTCCGTCACATATTTGGGACCACGCCATTGACCTGCTACCTAATGCCCCCACCGCACTCGATTGTAAAGTCTATCCCCTCGCGCAGAACGAACAAGAGGCACTCACGACATTCCTCACGGAACAGCTAGAAAAGGGGTACATACGCCTGTCAAAATCACCCTACGCATCACCGTTCTTCTTTATCAAGAAAAAGGACGGCAGGCTGCGCCCCGTACAGGATTATCGACAGTTGAATGAGATCACCGTTCGAAACCATTACCCCCTCCCCCTCATCCCCGAGCCGGTAGATCGGATACACGGAGCACGCCTGTATTCGAAGCTCAACATCAAGTGGGGATACAACAACATACGGATCAACGAGGGAGACGAATGGAAGGCTGCGTTTAAAACTAACCAGGGACTCTACAAACCCTTAGTTATGTACTTTGGCCTCACGAATTTGTCAAAACGCGACCTATAGATGGCCCTTGAGTCACAGAGGACACAAGGGGACTGCAGAGGAGGATATAAGACTGTATTGATTAATGTAAAGCTAAGTACTCACCTGCAGAGGAGGATATAAGACTAAAGGCATATTTTCCGTCCTCTGCAGGATATACCAACCTGACTAAGCATATCTAAATAAGGTAACTCCACTTGGAGCGTTGTACAGTCACACAACAGCACAATATACTACGCTTCAGCGGCAAATAACACTCCCCCATGACTGTGCAGGGCTCCAAACCATTAACTAAATAAACCAAGCATTGTGGCACACCTCTGCACCTTGAACCGGTCAAGAGCCTTCGTGAAGATGTCAGCAGCCATCTCCTGCGTTGTAACAAAGCTAGGAGTGATTAGACTGTCCTGAACAGCATCCCTCAACCAAAATAGGCGAAGAGAGAGATGCTTCATCTTGCTGTGGTGCTCTGGGTTCTTGCTCACTGCAATGGCCGACTGATTGTCCATTCTGAGCAGTGATGGACCAGAGATCTTGTAGCCAAGCTCCCCCATGAACTGGCGCATCCAAAGGATCTCCTTGCCCGCCTCAACAGCAGAGATGTGCTCTGCTTCAGTTGTGGACAAGGCAACCAAAGGCTGCAACTTCGAGCTCCATGACACCGCTCCAGACCCAATCTTGACCACATATCCACCAGTGGACTTCCCATTGTCTGGGTTACCACCATGGTCAGCATTAGAGTAGGTGATGAAGGGCTCAGGCGAAGTGGAGGGCTTGTAGACAAGCTTGTAGTCGATTGTGCCCTTCAAATAGCGAAGCACATGCTTGGCAGCTTGCCAATGAGCCAGGCCAGGATTTGAGTTGAATCTGGCAAGAACTCCGGCAGAATAGGCGATGTCAGGCCTTGTGGTGACTGCCAGATACATCAGGCAGCCTACAACGGAGATATAGGGGTACTGGTGCATTTCTGAGGCTTCTGCATCGGTCTGAGGACACATGGAGGTGGAGAGACGCGTGCCAGGGTTGAGAGGAGTCGAGACAGGCTTGGAATCGCTCAGACCATGCTCCTGGACGAGATTAGAGATATATTGGCTCTGGGAGATGGAGAGAGTGCGATTGGGACGATCTCTGATGATTTCCAGGCCGAGTAACTGGGTGGTAGGGCCAAGATCTCGCAGTTTGAAGTGACTGGACAGTTCCTGGACAATTGAGTCAATCTTGGCTCCATCCTTGCAGGCAAGCGTGATATCATTGACAAACACAGGCATCAGGATTCTAACATCATCTCTGAGGTAGATGTAGAGCCCATGATCAGATTGGACGCGATTGAAGCCAATAGATGTGAGCACAGAGTGAAGGGTCTTGTTCCAGACCCTGCCTGCTTGCTTCAAGCCATACAATGACTTTCTCAGCCTGCAGACATGATCTGGACCGCCTACTTCAAATCCCTCAGGCTGCAGCATGTAGATCTCTTCCTCCAGAGTGCCATTGAGATATGCATGAGAGATGTCAATGGAGCGAAGTTCGAGGTCTTCCAGAGCGGCCAAGGTGAGTACAATGCGAATGGTGGAGTAGCGAACTGTGGGAGCAAAGGTCTCCTTGAAATTGAAGCCAGGACGCTGAGAATAGCCCTTGGCCACCAATCTCGCCTTGTACCGGTCCAGGGAGCCGTCAGCATTGTGCTTGACCTTCAAGAACCACCTAGAGCCAATTGCACGCTTCCCAGGTGGCAACTTGACGATCTCCCAAGTGCCATTGACTCTGTGAGCCTCCATCTCTTCCTCACACGCCTTGTGCCACAGATCAGCATCAGAGCGTTGCTGCGACTGCCTGTAGGATGTGGGCTCAGCTGTAGATGCTGCACCAGCTTGGATGATGTCAAGGGGATCATCAGAGTCATCATCTTCATCTGAAGAGACCACTGCTGGTGTTGGCTCCCTTGGCTGCTTGTAGCGATCTGGGACAGCCCATTGCTCTGGCAGCCACTCATCCCTGGGTCGTCTGAGGCGCTGAGGACGAGGAGGAGCGAGTGGGTGATGAGGATGTCGAGCTGGAGGGGTTGAAGGCGATGAAGATGAAGGGGGAAGTGAGTGATAGATGGATGGAGGTGTCTGTGAATGAGCAGGCACTGGAGCGACGCTTGGAGGCAAAATGGGGGGAACAGAGGGCAGATCAGAATCAGTAGACACATCTCCCCCATGATCTGGCATCTGTGACTCAGATGGAGTGTCCAGGACGTTGTCTGAGATGTCTGGGAGTGAAATGGAGGTAGGTGGCGTCTCAAGGAGCGAGTTGGTACGAGGGGGAGGTAGGTGGGGTACAGAGTGAGCCTGGAGCATGAAGAAGCGTTCATCAAAGTCAGCCCTCTCTGAAATGAACACCTTCTTGGTCACAGGGTTGTAGAACTTCCATCCCTTGTAGCCCTGAGGGTATCCAATGAATACACACTTCTCCATGTGCGATCCAAGGCTCCCAAGTGGACGCTTGTCCCTCTGAATGAGCACATAAGCAGTACAGCCCCAGACACGAAGCCTAGACAGATCTGGCTTGCTCCCATTGAATGCCTGATAGGGTGTACTGTCTGGGAGCGCTGATGTGACAAGTCTGTTGCTAGTATGAATGAATGTGGCCAGAGCTTCACCCCAGAAGACTGTGGGCATCCCAGATTCATGCAGCATCGAGATGATGCCTTCCTCCATCGTCCTGTTCGCCCTCTCGGCCACCCCATTCTGCTGAGGGCGATTCCTGACAGTGTGCTGCCTCTGGATGCCATGATCGATGCAGAATGCCTCAAACTCGCCAGACATGTATTCTCCACCTTTATCGTCCCTCAGAGTGCCTAGTTTCGCTCCAGTGAGATTCTCAGCCCAAGCCTTGAACTGTTTGAAGGCAGCAAAGGTCTCAGACTTTCGCTTCAGGAGGTAAACAGCATTGAAGCGAGAGAAGTCATCGATGAATGTGACCCAGTAGCGATACCCTTGATGTGTGGGCACCTTCACAGGGCCATGGACGTCGCTGTGGACCAGCTGAAGCGGCTTTGAGGTCTCTGGAGGTCGAAGATGGAAAGGGATCTGCATGCATCTTGCCAGCCTTACAGGCTTTGCATACTGGGTCAGGGTTAGCTTGTGAATCAAGCTTGAAACCCATCACCAGGTCGCCTGAGAGCAGCCTCTTGATGCCTGCCAAGTGATGGTGGCAGAGGCGACGATGCCAGAGGTCCCAGTCCAATGGGAGAGTGGTGGCAGATGATAGTGAGGCGAATTCCTCCACTGGAACAGTGTCCCCAACAAGGTATGCAGCATTTGACACTCCAGTCTTCGCTTGGAAGGCGATCCTGTTGTCCCTGATGAAGTGTAGGGTGTCATGGACGCGTATTATTTTCCTTATTTTTCTGTATTTATACAGATTTATATGAGGAAGATATAAAGGGCCGAAGTACAGAGACTTCGAGTTAGTCACAAAAGGTTTGCCACCTATGTGCACGTGATTGTGGGACTTAGGTCCCTTATACGTATGTTAGTTCTGATTGGTAGATAAGGATGGAAGGCTATGGAAGGTTCTGGAAGGATCCAGAACGCGCTTAGTAGTTTACGCTTACTCGCTGTATTAGGTTTTACTCAGCAAAGTGGAGCCGCTCGTAAGCGCTATGACAAGTGCATCAGTCAGCACAATAGATAGCGCTATTAATAGACACGACGCGTCAGCTCCTGAGTCATGGAGTCTTACTATACACTTAGTAACAGTGTTCAGACTCAGTTCGTACTCAGCCGCAGTAGTGTATATAAGCTTCCCTGTAACGTCCTGAGTGGAACCAACTTGTCCTCTTGGTTCTCCACTCAGGTGCGTATTCCTCTGTACTACCTTACCTCTTCCAATCTAACTTGTCCTCTTGGTTCTCCACTCAGCGTGCCACAGCGTGACCCCTTGCAGTTAGAGCCCTGTACAAAGGCCTCATAAGTTCTGCGCAATCCGCTGTGACTGTACGTCTAGCGCGTGACTTGTCTCCGCGCTAAGTTGAGTGTGCCACCTTACAGTTCACACTATCTTTACACTTGACTTGGCATAGCGCGGCGGTCGCACCGCTACATAGGGTGTCCCTCTCAATGGAGACGATGAAGCGGCGATGGAGAGTGAGATATAGGACAGATAATAGATTACTGCAGAGAGCAGGGACATATAGGACATTAGAGAGCTCTATGGGCGCCATCTCCTTGCCATTCACAACAGGATTGAACCGAACCGACCCCACCCCTTCAGAATAGACCACAGACCCATCAGCAAGCCGAATTTCGACGTGATGCGGCCTCAAATTGCGCATCCAATGACGATGGAATGTCATATGAGCTGAGGCGCCAGTGTCTGCATTCCAGGAAGTGTGAGAGTTGCTCTGAAGGGCAGAAAATGAGGCACTTGCTGATGCAGCTGAGGCGGACTGTGGTGCTTCTGGAGGTGACTGTGACGAAGTGGAGGCAGGGGAAGCTGTGGAGGATGAAGGGGGGTTGATCTGACGCATGAGGTGCTCCTTGAGGAAGCACTTGGCCTCAATGTGGCCCAAGCGAGAGCAGAAGTCGCACTTTGGACGACTAGACCAGCCACCTTGGGGAGTTTGACTGGATGGAGTTGGCTGAGACGCTTGGGGCGCCCTAGGACGCAATCTGGGGTGTCCAGATGTTGCTGAGAACGCAGATGAGGTCCCAGAGAGGTTTGAACGCGTCTGATCCATGTTCCTGAGCGATTGGATGACTGATTGCTTGTCAAACTTGTCCAGGACTGAGATGGTGCGTATAACTTCGTCAAACGACTGTGGGAGCGCCCTAATGATGGCCATGACTGCCAGCTCGTCATAGAGGTTGTCCAGAGTGAAGGAGGTGGGTGAAAGCGACTGGATTACCCTAATCTGCTCATCTACCTTGTTAATGAGCGAATCCAGAGACTCTGAGTCGTCCTTCTGGATGGATAGGAGGGTGTGGTAGGCATTGAAGCGAGGGGCAGTTCGCTGTTGGACAAAGGAGGCCTTGAGGGTGTCCCATATGGCAATGGGATCGTCCTCACAGTCCCTAATGAGCACTCTGAGCTCATGAGACATAGCAGTCTTGAGAGCTCCAGCAGCCTTCTCAGCCTTGACCTCCCATCTCTCCAGCTTCTCCTCGTCTGGAGGCGTAGCAGCAGTGATGACAGTGCCCTTGGAGTCGAGTACTTCGGGTTTTCCAGTTGGCTTCTTCTCTGAGCCAGAAACCAGTCGCCAAAGGCCATTGAGCTGTAGCCAGGACTTCATATCATCTGCCCAGAGACGATAGTTTTGGCTGGTGAGGGTGGAGATGGACGAGATGGATGAGTCCTTGGATGTGGACATGGTGAATGCGGCAAGTGCGATGTAGTGGGAAGGAATGGGGAGATTTGGATGAGAGGAAGAGTTGGAATTGAATGGGAGTGATTGGAATGGTTGGAATGAGTGTGAAGGCGCTAAGAGCAAGCCAGGACGATGACAGCAGCAAGGATAGTTGCAAGGATCAAGTAAGGCGCAGGGCAGGGCCCATAACCTGTCAAAACGCGACCTATAGATGGCCCTTGAGTCACAGAGGACACAAGGGGACTGCAGAGGAGGATATAAGACTGTATTGATTAATGTAAAGCTAAGTACTCACCTGCAGAGGAGGATATAAGACTAAAGGCATATTTTCCGTCCTCTGCAGGATATACCAACCTGACCAAGCATATCTAAATAAGGTA
>JAKELK010000585.1:0-23168 GCA_021525775.1 Lactarius deliciosus
ACCCAGTGCCTGGAGCCTTGCTTGTGTTTCTCAATGGAACCACTCTGGAAACTAGAAATGACAAAGGTCAACTTATACTGTCCCGAATCACAACTAACACAACACATACGAGGCGATATAATCCCCAATCATGGCTTTCTGATTATCATTGGCAGCATACTTCTTTGCCTAGATCGCGCGGTCAAGATATCTCTTTATCTAAAGAGCGTGTGGCATGTTGGCATACCTCAGCAAGAGCTTTCACCACACGCGACAAAGGGCCAGAGAAGTCGCCGTACTTGACGGTCAGTTTTACACGGCCGCCATTAAGTGAAAGGTCGTGCAGCGCATCCGGTTGGGTATCTGCAGACGCGACCAGCAGAACAAAATCTTTCGGGCCATTCTTCTGAACGCTGAATCATGGGCCACTTCAATAACATAGACCGTAGTGCAGAGGAATGGTATACCGAGTATTGAGTATGTCTACCCCTATGTTCTCTGCGGCAGTTTGAACTGCCGCCACTTCGTCGTCTGTGATGGTATCGCCAAGGTAATAGTTGCTGACTTGGCCAAGTTCGCTTTTTCCGATAAACAGACTCGCCTCGGGTTCCAATGCGTAGATGTGCTCTTTGAGCTGCAAAGATGTGACTGATGGTCAGATAGATGCCAGGTGAAAATGACAGTAAATAGTTGCGCACTTCGTTCCAGAGAGGGACGGCATTAGCAGCGTTCGGAGAGTTCTCGATGACGACGGCGAACTTGTCTTGTGGAACACGTGGGACGAACTTGGTGAAGCCAAAGCTTTTATAGTTTGCAAGATTGGACAATACCTATTGGTCAATGAGCCAAGTCACCGCGCGGCCCGACATGATAGGCAGTTACTTGGCTAGCAAACTCGAGAACGCGTTCCCATTCATCTGTCGAGAGGCCAGATTTTTCTTTCAGTGTGTCGACGTTGGTAATTGTGCCATTTTCGCCGAACACGAGGATTAAGAGGTCGAATAACTTCTCTGTGTAGGGAGTCCACTGTCCCAGGATGATTCGTGCCCCCGCCCAGGAAGCCTCGCTCAAATAATGAGCGTACTTTTTCTCCCTAGAACTATGATAGAAAACGACGAGTGGGTTAGTGAGAACATGGGAGATGTAGTACTAGTAGCAGTTGCCTACCTCAGCTGTGCAAAGGCCGCGTCAATCTGAAGGCTAACAATCGGCGCATTGCGATCAGTGAGGAAGCGTTCAGCGGCTAAAGCTGAAGGCATTGTGTTAGTCTGGATACTACAAGTGACGGTAGGAATAAAACGAGTGATCGCACTGGCAGCGGTGGGAGTGCATTCACTGGGATCGATAAGGAAGGTCACATTGGCGATCGAATTCATCAAATCTCATAATCTGGCTTACATCCATCCCTAGACCCACGTAGCTGCGAGTGCTAGTTTGCTTCTAAAGAGTCACAGGCTTGATCACGAACCTACTGCAAACCTAGTCAGTCAACATCAGGTGTCAACGTGTCAACAGCAAGCGCGTCCAGGGCCGCATCCCAAGACACAATCATGACGCACTTTGTGATAACGTCACGGTGTATTGTCCGTTTTTTTCCGGTTGGGAGAATGAGGATCGAGAATAGGAACACTACCATTATCAGTGTCGCAAATGATGCATGATGTTCCAAGTGATGTTCTCCGCCACGCACCTTCATACATCCATCCCCTGATGGCAAAAATCACGCACTTGGATAGCGGCGACCAAAACTACTCCCGCTCCACCATCTGAGCGGCACTACGCTTCGCTACTGGCCACGGCCGATTACGCCGTCCAAAGAAGACTGGACCGTAGCAGACACAATAAGCCTTACCCGGTGATATTCATGCCCTCTTCGTTGTCACCAATTCACGGACGCACGCTGTTCGTGCCAGATCCGATCCGACGACCGAGACATCTACTTCGGCGACCTCTTCTCCCTGACCAAAGAAGTATCGCGCTTTCTCAGCTTGCTCCTGCCTTTCACGAACCCGTGAGACCAGTAAGAGACGCAAGAACGAATATTTTATCACATGATGGCCACTGTTTCTGGGCGCGGCGCCACCCATCTTTTACAATTAGCTCACAGGGGACGCTTGCCTCGCTTTGGGCTGACCGCGTTAGACTTCTGATGCTTTAACGTAGGCCCCCCTTATGTTTGCAATTGCAAATGTCCAATATAGGAGCACCAAGGTGTCTACACATTCCTCTAATTTCCTTCAGGATCGGAATCATCCTCTCAGACCAGGGCCGGAATCATCCTCAGGAAAACTGGCTGCTTCACACCCAATTTCCTTGTACCCATCTCTTCAACCACGTGTTGCTGCTAGTGATTATTTCCCCAATAAGTACCAACTGTCTACATGTGATACCTACTTACACCGTCTTGGCCGAGTTCCTCCGATCGCTTGGAAGTTATTTGTTCTCTATTGGCAATGACATACCGTGGGATGACGCTCAACTGACTGGCAACAATTTTACCTGTTCCACATCGGCACGGCACCAGTGGCGCCGCGGGCTTGAAATCTTTTTGGCGATCATGGGTCGGACATGTCAATGCCTCTTTTATTCGCATCGTGCTCGTGCTCGTACTCGTGCTCGAGAGAGGTCACCTGAAGTGTGATGCCAAACTTGCCAGTGCATCGGCGGCAGCAAATCTTTGGAAGGAAGGAAGCAAACAGAACGGGAGTTGGTGCCGACCTACAGTCTAGAGCCACGAAAGAAGGTATCCCGTTTATTCCGGTGTAGTGTGTCATTACGCCGAGCGGTTTTGGCATAAGTTATGCGAGAAGAGTTTCGATACACTCCCGCAATTTGAATCAATCTCCCCAATGAAGCCATCTTTCGGTCGGATGGCAGGACGCGAGCGCGTGAGCCCTCGAAAATCTCTAGATCAGCTCTGGACAAATGCCACAGCAAGTATGCGGGAGCGTTAACCACACAGCGCAACCACACAGCGCAACTTGTGACCGCATTGGAGACTCTGTTGATTGATGTCGAGTGTATGAGAAAATCAGAAAAGGAACGACAGAGGTCAACTCGGACCAGCTTGATCTCAATTGTTCGTCACATACGTGTTTTCGTAGTGCGGCTTTCACCACTCCTTGATGCAAGCTTTAATGAGGAGGTGGTCTGAATGACCCAACGCACATTTGCTCATGACAAGGCAGAACACGGCAGTGTGCCACAATCGCGATGGGGTGTTCCATTCGGGGTAACAACCATTCTTATCCTCCATGGTGGCGTGTATCTAGATACCGTCAGTATCAAGGAATAAAACGGGAAGGTGGTCAGAAGGGGTTAGCATAAAAGCATGGTTTTCCTGAATTGGCATCCGGGAGACCATAGTTAGCAAGGTGGCGAAAAGCGCGACCGCCACCCTAATCTTGGTCACAGCACCGAAGCGGTGGCACAGCATATTCTTCACGGACCAGAAGAGCTTTTAAGTCTTGGATACCCCTTAGCCTGGTAGTGCCAGTGGATGCCAGTGGGGAAATAGACGTGATTATCGTGGCGCGTTCCATCATTTCGGGTATACTGTATACAGGTGTCGTATTTATGAACCCCAAGTCTTGCCAAGCCCCAAACAGCGCTCGTCATCTCAGGCTCTACGTTCCGGTGCCCACTCGTAAGTTATAGTCGACAGTGGATGGATGGGGACATAGATTAATCATTCTACTTGGGTATACGTGTCGTGTTTATGAATTCCGAGCCCCAAATAGTGTCAAATCGATACGTACTGTATTGGATGATGGGGGAATAAATGTGATAATTCTACTCGGGTATATGTACGTGTCAAACAGTGCTTGTCTTGTCTAGTAATAGGTTCCGATAGAGCGTTTTAATGTACTGTAATCGAGGCGCTGGAAGTCTCAAGTAATCGACTTCTGCCGCGTCCCTGCGCCCACAAGGGAAATCCTACAGTATGCTGTCGGGATCTCAAGATCTCAAGGCGTATGCACGCATGCACCGGGCGGCATGCAAAGCTGGTTCTAAGTAGGACAGAGAAGGCGCTGGTGGAAAGCGTCAGAAACTCGTGGCTCTGTGCTAACGACTGGTCATTCGGTGGGGAAAGGCATCATCAGGTATTAATAGGTCAATCGGTAGGAAGAGACAGATTGGGTCGATTCAAAGTTGCCGCATCCTGATTACGACTCGGATTCCGCATTTCGAAGATTTAGTTCCGAACGAATTGCTCGTGAAGGGACTCACGGGGCATCGTGCTACTATGCGGGGTTTGCTGGTGGCTCTGAATGGTGCGAAGAAGAGTGTGCGATCTTATCAAGGTATTTCGGGACAGACGCGACATGACGTGGGCAAGAAATGCGGACATGCACTGTATGTATGGGGCGGGCCGGGACTTC
The DNA here is from genome assembly GCA_021525775.1 of Lactarius deliciosus. Taxonomy (NCBI): domain Eukaryota; kingdom Fungi; phylum Basidiomycota; class Agaricomycetes; order Russulales; family Russulaceae; genus Lactarius; species Lactarius deliciosus. The sequence continues at coordinate 4,362 of JAKELK010000585.1, forward strand.
GAGTTCTTGCAACTGCATTTCCGAGAGGTGGGATAGAAACGCGAAATCAAATGCAACTTTGACCTGGAATCGACCCAACAGAGGTTCTTGTCCGGTGTTGTCGGCCATATTTACGGTAATTCGTTCCAAGAGAGCCGTCAACTCAACACCTGGAGGCGGTGTGGTCGTTAAAATTGCTGCATGGACCAAGGAGACGTAAGAAGTGTCTGACGGCGTGGCTGAATCGAACGACAATTAGAACACTCGGTATTGCATACTAAACTCGTTGTGCCCCACCCACATATACCATCGCCCAATGTGGGGCAGAAGTGACGTCGTGTGGGAAACCGTACGATTAACAATACGCGGCAAAGTTTCCAGGGGTCAATACAGTGACATTGGACACGTGTGTAGACGCGTGCTCCAGGCCTGGTCCGAAGAATTTGATTATAGTGGTCTCGCATTGTATGAGGCCCATGGGCGGCGTATTCGCCATGTGTTTCATGACGCCCTGAACCCACGTCCCTTGTTCCGCCTACTGCACCCCTACTGCACCCTTGTGAGGCTGACGGCGGTCGATCAGCAGGCGGCGTGCCGTTTTCGGCCATCAGTTTATCGTACAAGGTTATCTCGTCGGCAAGGGTCGCGGACTGTCGTCGGGCAATCCCTCCTTGCGAACGGTGGGTATAGCTGCCGAGGGAACCGACAAAATGGGAACTCGGGAAACGAGAGCACAGTAGGGCCAAGGGCACAGTGCTCGATTAGCGAGATACGCAGCGCTGATTGTTCGCTCAGATAATCTACCATCAGCCTCTTCTCACCTGTCCGCTCACCGCTGCGAATTCGCCGAGGGAAAAGAGAACCGCGTCACTGCTCTCTAAAGATTGTGATGTTGCCGAGAAGCGCTAGGAACACTTCGGAGTTGACAAGAAGCTCTTTCCCATTATTTGAACATTTCATCCGCGACCTCGGATTCGCGCGAAAGGACGGGTCAAGAACCAATTAGTATTTTCCGCCATCGGGCTTCGACCGTACGGCCTCTCGAACTCGACTATAGTTTCCCCACAGGGCCTTCCACTCTGTCTCCAAAATGCCTTCCCCCGTCTTCACACCTCCGCGCACCCCATTAGTGGCCACACCCGCCCATCCCAGTGCACGTTCGTAGCAATCGAGAGAGGTTTGCAACGATTTTGCGTCCCCTTTGTTCTCGTGCAGCATTCCCAAAAGACTCCAAGTTTCCGCAGCGGAACGGCGTGCGTCGCGCAGCAAGCTCTTGGCAGGCTTTTTCACGGATATGGACTTGGAATACTCGGGAAGCAGTGGTGCATCGGAGCTCGGTGGATGTGGGACTTTGGAGCCTGGAGCTTTAGGGTGACTCATGGGGAGTCCGGCCAGTGCGAGGGCAACTTGTTCAGATGACTGAGCAGCCTGTGACAGCCACTTCATCGATTGTGACGGTGGACTTTTTGAAGCATACAGGACTTCTGCGAGGTGGGTGGATATTAAAGAAGAACGATGGAGAATGTACAATGCGTGGAGCGTCTGCGGAGGTGATGGGGGTGAAGTTGAGCTAGGGAACCGGATCGATCGAAGGAGGTCAAGCGCAGACTCTTCGACAGCTTGTGCTTCGCGCAGCTGTCCTGACGTTGCATAGTAAGCCGAGAGAGAGACGAGAGCAGACGCGAGGGTGCGCTGAGCAGAAGGTGAGGAAGGAGGTGTAGAAGGGATCACAGGAATCAGCGGGGCGGTTGAGGACTCGGCAGAGGGAGAGACGATTTGAATGCAACGAGCCCACCAAGCAAGGGCATTATTGGCATCGCCTAGTCTGAAATTCAGGTCTCCCAATTTGAGTGCTACACGTGAAGCGAGCGGGCCTTTGGTGTGCAACCGTGTCCAAACGCGTTGGAGGTCATACCGTGCGTCAGTAAGACCGGCCTTAGTTCCCATCCGTTCCGATATGTCAGCACGACGAATGATGATGTCTGTCACCGTCTGGGGGAGGATCAAACCGGCAGACTCTTTGGACAGAGCGATATCCAGCACGTCATCGAGAAAGTGGCGCGTAGTCTCTAGACGCCTCTCGACCGGCGCCGCGTCGTCGAGAGAGGTGACCCTGTTTGAAGCGGGTCTTCCCTGTTTCAGAGTTCCCGGAGACGTCCAGTGGTGTTCCAACCACGCGCTACGGATTCCAAATCTTGCCATGAAGCCTAGGGAAGGGTCGGTGCCACCGTCTTTGGACTGGCCCCATCGCTCTGCTTCTACGTCCCATTCCCATTCCACGCAGTGATCGTCTGATTCGGCAGCGAATTCAACATTCTCGATCCAAAGGTGGGTTGCCGCAGCACCGGAAAGGAGGGTGACGCCGATTCCGGAAAAGGCGACGAAGGACCATTTGGCATAACGCTTCAAAAAGCCAACTGCTTGTCGGGTGTGCGTTGGGTGAACGTCACCCTGTGATTGTTTTCGAAGCCAAGGAGATACTGGGTCGGAGTAACTGCGCCAGGGAAACGTTCGATAGGGACGAAAAACGGCAGGTGTTGCTCGGTGGTATCGAAGCATGGCTCGAAATAATTATTATAATATTTTTCCCGGAGTCGTCTGTTTATGTAATGGATATGTAGGGTCGACTGATTTGATTTTGATTTGATTTCAGTCAACATCCGGGCAGCATCGCCCTGACCGGGGTACCCTCGGGGGAACCTAATTTGCAGGTTATATATGGCCTAGCTGGCCCAGATGCTCGGACTTTTGAAATCGTGTTCGCGAGCGCTGACGCCGACGCTAATAGCTGACGCCGGGTATTGGCACCGCCCGATTCTGGATCGACTGAGGCACAATCAGGCCGTCATGGGTTCCCGTGATAACTTGTTCGGTTGTCGCCGGTGCTGTGTTAGGTCGCCCGACGGACGCCTGTTGAACCATTGAAATAGTGAACGGGGCAGCTGGACTTGCAGGGTTGGGCCTCACTGTACTGTACCCAGTGCACGACTGACCACCGTCGATGCCTTCCCTCTCGCCTTGGTTCGTCGCTCTCCTGGGCATCACTGCACTCTCCTCTGTGTTCGCTTCCCCCACTAGGACCTTCCCCAGGACTCCTCCTCCCACGTCCCCTTTTGCTACCGCTTCCGGTGGTGGCCTGGTCATTAATGGCTCGTAAGACCTTCCTCCCTTCCTCAAAATCCTTCTGACACTGACCCTATGTCCTCCTCTCCTCCTCCCCCTTCCCCAGCAAATTTTCATTCATAGGAACTAACGCCTATTGGTTGCCCTTCCTCAATTCCGATGATGATATCTCCAAGACGCTTGCTGATATGTCAGCATCTGGAATTACTGTTGTCAGGACATGGGCGTTCAATGGTGCGAATCCCATTGACGTTTTCATACCTTTTCTGATGATTATTCCTGCATTCTCATCCCTAATTCCCACAGACGTCACGGAAATTCCTGAAGCGGGTAGTTGGCTGCAACTTATTGCAAACGGCACCACGATGATTAATACCGGTCCGAACGGTCTCCAGCGTCTGGACAGGATCATCGAACTCGCCGCTGAACACAACATCTATGTCCTTTTCTCATTGACCAACAACTGGAACCCAGTCGCCAATGAGCCACCTACCCCCGTGCGTCGCCATAACGAGACCCCCCTGCCGCGCAATTTCCTTTCAAATGACTATGGTAAATATATGAGCCCGCCATAATCGTCCGTATTCGTTTGTTAACGGTCTCCTGATTTTGCTAGGTGGTATGGATGCATACGTTCGCGAGTTCACTGAGACAAAGACACATGACGAGTTCTACACCGATCAATCCGTCCGCAAGTTTTTCGAACAGTATCTCCAGGCTGTCATTTCTCGCTTTGCCAACAACCCTCGCCTCCTCGCGTGGGAGTTGGCCAATGACCCTCGCTGCAGCTCGTCCCTTGTTTCTTCGCCTTCCTGCACCACGCAAACGATCACCCAATGGCACTCTGATATCGCCAAGTTCATTCTTTCCATCGATCCCAACCACCTCGTTACCTCTGGGTTCGTCCACTTTCTCCACTCGGCTTGGGTCCCATTCTAATTTTTCGATGTTACACAGGAATCAAGGCTTCTTCTGTCCGGATTGCCCTAAGTTGTTCTTCAATCCGTCGCCCCCACCCAAGCCCGCCCCTTCGCCTGCTCCCGGAGGTACCCGCAAGCGCTCGACTCGCGGCCTTATGGGCCCCTCGAAACTGTTCCAAATGATCACTAAGGAAAGACGTGCTGTGCCCCGTGCTTCGGCCCCCCGTAATGGCATCAAGATCCGTGGTCGATGGACCGCATCGCGTATGCTACCCTTTCTACCACGCGCCATCTGGCCCTGCTAAAATGATGCCTTTCAGCCGTAGCCAAGAGACAGGCCGGGGGTATCGGTTCTGCGTTTGATGGGTCTTTCGGTGTCGATAGCCAAGATATTCTCAGCATTCCAGAAATTGGTTTCGGTTCATTCCAGTTGTTCCCTGATCAGAACAGCTATGGAACGATCCCGACGCAGTTCACGCCCCCGAGCTCCGACTTCACCGGAACTGTGCAACAGGGAACCGCTTGGATCCAGGCGCAAGCCGCGTCAGCCCTTGCGTGAGTTCATTTCATGTCTCAGGTACCTGTTTGCTCAATACCAGCCCTATTGTGTAGCGTCGGCAAGCCCGTAGCGCTTACTGGCTTTGGTCTTGTCACCCAAGACAACTTTCCGGCATTTGTCCCTTTCAACGCCACATTTCCGGTCGCGACATCGCCGAACCAGAAGCGTAAGGCGTTATGTTGTATTACGTTTCTACGCTACTCACTCCCTTTATGCAGGCCAGAGCACAGGGTCATTCGGCACAGGCGTCACTGATGATCAGCGTCAATCTGCGTACGCAACGTGGTTGCAAGGTCGGTGATTGTTGGAACTGTCGCGCTTCACCAGTGTCGGCTGCTAATAACTGTGATTCCTCTAGCCGGTATCCAGGCTGGTCTTAGCGGGATGACTCAATACCAGGTTCGTCCACTGGGCATTTGTGGCCAACGAAAACCATTGACCTTTTTTTGTTTGTAGTGGTCTCAACAAAACCTCCAGCCCGCTGCGGGCACGTTTGTACAGAGTCCTAATGGACCAGGAACGCTCGGTACCTCACCCAATGACGGTTACGGAATTCTTGGGTGCGTTGTTCACCTCGTGTGCAGTGGGCGGACTGATCATATATGGCATCATTCAGAACTGGCGAGAGCGGCATCCAGCAAACGTTGCAGACCGCGAGCCAGAACATCTCGTAAGACGGGCCTCGCCGATGCAGCACGGACTCTTTCTGGATTTTGGATGACCTTTTATGGACACGGACTATTACGTTTGGTCGGATCTTGCGGTCCCTGATCGCGGTCTCATGCCTAACGAACCACACGAGCTGACGCTCTTTTTCACGAAAGAAATTAACTGCTACGGAAATGCCTCTTTGACGGACATTTCCCGTATGAACAGTGATTCTAATGGGACTTTTCACGCTTCGTAGTACTTACTTGAACTCTCACAATATATGGACTCGTGAACGTAGTTGTAGATTTATTTCGCGCCGGAAGATCAAGACGTGTGTGCCCACTCAACAGACTCGACGGCTACATTCAATTGTGCGAACTGATCCACGAAATATGCCCTACTACCCTTATGGCTTACTGGCCTGGGGTCTTCTTTGCCTTTCCAGAAGGCTTTTACGGCACTCGCTACTGCGGCGAGGGCACGAGCAAAGTCATTACGACTTTGCTCGAAGTTTGTTGGATCATCCAGTGAATCGAAGATCTCGTCAGCTAAATTGTCTACCGCAGCTGCAAATGGTGGGGCCGAGTCCGCTAGGTCGTCGAGCAGAGCATTCGGCGGCGACTGCGCTCGGGATGGCGTGGGAGACAGGAGCGCAATGTGGATGACTTTAAGGAGTTCCGAAGCATGCAGTACGACAGGCCAAATCTGGGGGCAAACGACGTGAACCGGTATCAGAGAGGAGGGAGAAGAGAAGAGTGTGCCGTACTTTCTTCGCAATTTCTTTCTGCACGGCAATCTGTTTGCCGGAGTCACTGCCAAGATCGAGTTCGGGATCATCCCAGCCATCGCTATCCTTGTCGTCGTCGTCGGACACAAAGGTTTCGACCTCGAGCATCGCCTCCGCATCTGAGACGGTCTCCGCATGCTCTAGCCAGCGTTTGCGGACGGCGACGAGATTAGTTCTGGAGAGGCCCTGGGGGTGGCCGGCCTTCGCTTGTGCGATGAGTTCGTGAATTATGCCGGTCTTGGAAAGATATTCTTCGGACGCTGCCTCGGTCGGGACTCTGGTTATGAGAGAGAGGTGTGCACGTGCGAGATCCTCGAGAGCGGTGAGTACGCTCTTCGCTATCGAGTGTACCTCCGCGGTGAGAGTACGGCCGTGAACATCGGGCAGAAACAGGGAAGCATTGGACGCGAGCGTGGACGCATTGGTGACGAGGTCCTTCAGGGGACGTTGGGCGGCAGAGTAGGCCGGGTTGGACGGATTGAGCGCGATGGATAGTTTGGTCGTATTTGAATGGATCAAGGAAAGGAGAGACAAAAAATCTGTACGTAGAGTGGAGAGCGGGATGTTCTGCGTGTCTGGGGCTGTCCTGATGGCTGAGATGGATTGTGTGCACGTCTGGGCGAGCACGGGGAGGAGGAGTTTAAGAGGGTCAGACATTGTAACGTGTTACCTAACCCGACCAGTGTCGCGTCGCCGTCTGCAGGTTCACATTTTATGAGCAAATGGCCAGTCTGACGAGGCTCAGACTGTTCACTGCTCCCTTGCGATACCATCTTACGCCTTTACATTCTTTCCATAATCCGAGCATCGTCTCCTTCTCTACTTCCCGTTTCTCCTTCCCGTTCCCCGTTCGGAGGCCGTCTCATTTTACCCTAATCCCTTGTCGTACCATCTCCCTCGGGTCAATCTTTTCGTCAAAACCTTCTTCTCCAACTCCTTCTCCTCATGCAGTGGCCCACGTAGCCAGGATAGAAGCCGACGCCAATGCTCATCCCTACGACGTCGAGAAACAGCTCGCCCTCTTTCAGGCGCTCTCAGAGACCAACATCCAGCCCGGATATGAGCTCATAATCAACCGTTGGGAGAGGATGTCCGAATTTGTTCGTCCGTTCTTTCACCCCTTCGAAAACCGCTCAGATTTCATCTTCTCTCGCTGACCTATGGTTCCGTATGTGCATGTTCACAGGATGCTGCCTCACCCCTCCTTCATTCAGACAAGGCCTTTGAGTATTACCTCCAGGCTCTCCTAAAAGCTAATAAGGAGGCATCGATCAACCCTGCAGTTCGCAGGCGTGAATCCCTCCTTGCTGCCCACCCGCTCGTTACTCCGTCACCCACAAGCACACCTACACCCGCAACTGAGTTCTCATCATCACCCTCACCTGAATCAACACTAGCCCCACAAGCGGAGTCCTCCGCGTCAGCATTTACGCAGCAAGCACCGCCCCCAACGCTTCCGGCCTCTTCTCGTAGCCAAGAAATCGCCTCCTCGGTCCTTGCAGGCTCGAATGTCGAGCCCCTTTCTCCCCCGTCCTCGGGGTTGGGCCCTCCAAATCACCTGGTGTCTGCAGACATGGCCAAGCTTCTCGCGGCCCTCAGTGCCGGCCAGGGTGCTAGCGGTAATCCGGTTCACGTCATAATCAAAGAGCGTGAGTCGTTTGGGCTACGATCATCCTCTCCGCTCAACCCCTAACCTCTGGTCCCAGGTAAAGGTGCTTGGATTCCGAGCTTTGCACGCTTTTTGGTCTTTGCCGGCATTGCTACTTTCTGCAAGTCACCCTTTTTTTCTATGTTATCACGTGTCCTAACACTTTCCTCCCAGTCGTCCTTACCATCCTTTCCGTCCTGGTCGAAAATTCTGGACTCGTCAAGGCCGCTCCCCGTCAATCCGAATTCGAACCCCATGAATCGAGCAAGCCCGTTCGCTTCAGCGACGTGCACGGCGTCGATGAGGCCAAAGAGGAGCTCAAAGACGTGGTTGCGTTTCTGAAGGACCCAACAAAGTTCGCGGAACTCGGCGGTAGGCTCCCGAAGGGCGTGCTCCTCACCGGTGAACCTGGAACTGGCAAGACCATGCTCGCGAGAGCCGTGGCTGGCGAAGCTGGTGTCCCGTTCCTCTTTGCGTCAGGGTACGTCAGCCCTACTACGCCTCTGCCATGTCGTTTCACCTCCCAACGCGACATAGCTCCGAGTTTGACGAGATGTTCGTCGGTGTCGGTGCAAAGCGCGTGCGCGAGCTTTTCGCGACGGCGCGGAAGAAGCAGCCTGCTATAATATTCATCGACGAGCTCGACGCCGTTGGAGGAAAGCGCAGCGCTCGTGACCAACAGTACATGAAACAGACCCTCAATCAGCTGCTCGTAGAGATGGACGGTTTCTTGCAAGACGAAGGTGTCATTGTAATTGCGGCAACTAATTTCCCCGAGTCGCTCGATGAGTGCGTAAATCCATTCAACCAACTCTTATTAGAATCTCTGACGCTGTTTATGTGTTCGAAAGAGCTCTCGTTCGACCAGGACGTTTCGATAGACATATTGCTGTTCCACTTCCTGACATCCGCGGGCGCGCTCAAATTCTGGTACACCACATGAAGGAAATCGTTGTCAGTCCCGATGTCGATCCTATGATTTTGGCACGGGGGACCCCAGGCTTCTCGGGTGCCGACCTGCAGAATATGGTCAAGTACGCGCTGCCAAACCCATCATCTTTTTTCTCTCCCGTTATTAACGATGAGTCCACTAGCCAAGCAGCGATTCAGGCCTCCAAAGAACAGTGCAAGTCGGTTGACCTGAAACACTTGGAGTGGGCTAAGGTCTGTGCCGTTGCCACATCGCGATTGTGTTTTGGACTAAAATCTTGTGCCTGCAGGACCGCATCGTAATGGGAGCAGAACGACGGAGCTCTTACATCGACGAGAAAGTCAAGCGCCTCACTGCGTATCACGAAGGTGGCCACGCGCTCACAGCTCTCTACACCGACGGTGCGATGCCTTTACACAAAGTCACCTGCGTTCCACGCGGACACGCACTCGGAGTCGTGAGTTTCTGCCCTCTCTTTCTCCTAGCTTAACTGCTGACGGAAGAGGGTTAAAAATAGACGTCCCAACTACCAAAAGACGATCGGCTGATGGTGACGCAGAAGGAGTTTTTGGCTGACATAGATGTTGCGCTTGGCGGTCGCGTCGCTGAGGAACTAATTTTTGGCGCGGAGAATGTCACGAGCGGCGCATCATCCGATCTAAGGAAGGCTACCGCCACTGCGACACGGATGGTAAAGGCAAGTCCGTCCCCGCTCACTGGGATGGCAACGATCTGATACTCTTACCGCAGAATTGGGGTTATTCGGAAAAAATCGGTCCTGTGTATCTCAACGATCAGGAAGAGCACATCTCCGCGAGCAAGCGCGAGGAGGTTGAGGGCGAAGTACGGAGGTACGGGCTCATCTGCTCCAGGTTGTCTTGTCCCGATTCCCGATCTGATTGACGATCGTGTTGCTCGCATCCAATCCAGATTGCTGCAAGCTGGCCAAGCCCGGGTCTTCAATCTTCTCCGATCGAAGAAACAAGAGCTCCATCGGGTGCGTACCGTTCCCTGTTTGCCTTGTCCCGATCTGATATCGGCTCGCTTCATCAGCTTGCCCTAGCACTGATTGAGCACGAAACACTCGACATGGAAGAGGTGAAGAAGGTGGTTCAGGGAGAGCCCATTCGGAATATCCACGATGTCATCAGCGAGGACCTGTCTCGCATTGGTGTGCCGGCACCCGAGCCATCGCCGGCAGCTGCACCTGCATCATAGGATCCCTACTTAGATTCCATTACTGAGTCGTTTTCTGTAGCATATTTTTAATGAAGTGCCCCTTTGGTCCTATGTGAGCAGAAAGTTCGCAAAATTGCGCCCGTTCTCGTTACGTATATCATTCTTCTATTGAGAGACAGATAATCTTAGAATGTTATCATGACATGGCACAACGGACGGACAGACAGACAGGTCAGATCCGTCAGACCTTGTGACGATTGTCAATGTAAGAAGGGAATCCTGGCCTGGCTTTGACAGTTGCCAGCGAAGCCGGCAACAATACGGCGAAAGCGATAGATCCGCGGATCTTTCTGGACTTGAATATCTACGACCCGCTGAATGGGTCAAACAATCATACAGGACAACGCTGTAACCATACAACAAAACGGCGTTGCATGTCACGTACGCTCATAGTAATGGGACAACAGCAGCAGCAACAGCACCGAAGAAGCGCGGAGAAGTGGAGAGAGCAAGTAAAAACCGATTTTCCAAAAGATAAGAAAGAATACTAGTAGGATCCTCCGCAGCCATTGACGGGATCTTTGCTGCCTTGGCCGCGGCGGTAGCGTACGTGCAGCAGTAATGCCGTGTCGATTAAAGTTGGAAGAGAACACTTGTCAGAACGGCGGAGGCGTGTGGGTACGGGAGGGGGGAAGACACGCGCGTGAAATGCCCTCACACCGCGACTCATGGAACGACATCGTGGAACGGGACGCCTTACGTCAATTAGGTATTGACTAAGAAAGGGAAACGTCCGCAGTGCATTTTTCGCCACCAGACCCTTGCAAAATGGCTGTCGGCTCGGCGCGCAGACCCCTCAGATAACGCTGGCAGCTACATGGCCGCTGTCAGAGGCGAGGACTGTAGCTCCGGATGTGTCAGTGTCCGTTAGAGCACATGTCGCGGAGACGTTACCTACAGATTATCATCCCGCGGTGGGAACGATTACTTTACGCCGTTCGATGACGGGAAGGAAAGGCGATAACGGAATCAGAAGGGCATACATATCGTAACGTGCGCCCCCAATACAGTGGTGCTTCGTCTTCAATTACGAGCTCCTTGCCCCGCGGCGTAATCCACTGAACACCTGCCGACCACAAAGGGATATATGTGCCCCAGGCATTCCACGATAGAATGCAATTCGACCACAGGGTTTTCAGAACTGATTCGAATTACGGTTTCACTGTGGACATTCCACGAGGTGCTCCAAAATCTGGCCAATCAGATTTGAGGAGTTACGGTAAGCAATTGAATTGGGATACACCGTCAAGTGCTACAGCGATTGCGGAAGGGCTGCGGTGAATCAATGTAGTTGCCGAGGTAGTCGCAGAGTTAATGCTTCTCGGATCAACTATGTCCCACAGAGCTATAGGGGTAATGAAGGCATGAACAGGCCTCGCAGGGAGTGCGTTCTTGTTTCGAGCACTAATACCACCGAGTGTCTGAAGGAAGTAACCACCAGCTCCAAATCGGCGCCAAGACCTTCGCCATTCGGTAGTTTCTTTCTCTGATTCCCCATTCGATATTGCACGTTGCACCCTGGCGAAAATGACACCGCAGAGCAAAGTACAAAGGAAAAGCAAGGCGAGGGTCGAGTGCGGTGGCCGGGACGTGCGAAGATAGCCCAAAGATATAAAGAAGGACGGCCGGTCGGCAAAAACAAAAAAGAAGGCATGGGAGGAAAAAAAGTGACGCGCGAATCTGTGGGACTAGCGAGGCCCTCTTCGCCCAAAGCTCGGCGTGAGTACTGTATTGAATGCGCCGTGAAATGAACCCGCAGAAGAACCCGTGACTGACGAAGGAAAAGAACAAGCTGGGTCATGCGGCGAGCAGCCCGCCTCCGCGGACTGAGAAGCGATCAACATTACACGGAATATACCCTATTTGGGTGATATGGCATGGTGTTCCCAACGGACCAAGAGAGCCAGAGGGTCCTCGACTGGATGTCATCTAGAAAAGAGCGCAAGGGAGGACGGGAGCAACTGAACGTGCGGTCGGCGCGTAACGTAATTAAACCTTACTTTGGCCCCAAAGGAGATGCGTGCAAACGCACGTGCCACGTGGGGCACGATGAGATAACTGATATCCGTGGGCCCTCAATTTGACCGGCATTCAATTCGCACATAAAGTTATGTGATTTCATTTGCTTTTTCCAAAAGGTCTGTGTACATGTGGTCTCGTCAGGGTTGGCCAGTCGGAAGAAGGATTGATAGGTGCAAGTGGAGCAAGCGGGGTTGTGCGCTTGTCCCATATAAGGCAAAGAAGAGCCCTCGTTGCGTGCCCGAAGAGGGGGTAGGAGAACCGTCCAACTGGAAGGTTGGGGTGGCGGCGAGGTAGGGTTTGGCCCAGCTACCCAGCTGGATGGACTCCCTGATCTGAAACTTAAATCGGACGATTTGATCAAAAAGCCTCATTTCTGCAATCCCTTTTCACCTCCCCCCATCCCCTTACCCCCGTCCCCCGACGAAAACCCCTACCTCCGCCGACGCGCCCCAAGGTCCCCCTTTGCCCTTTTTCGAAGCCCAAATCGGACTGACCTGCGTGATCCCAGATGTGTCATAGGCACCTCAGCTTTAAAAAGAGCACCGCTTGTGGTCATTTGATCCTCACCGAAGAGCGCAACGTCGATTGCCAAGACCCCCAATGTTACAATAGTGCCTTGCATCCCCCCGACTGCGCCGCCCGATCCGGTCCTGCTCGTGCTCCCTGTCAGTGTCGCAGATATTACACGTCAGTTAATTTCCACCCTCTCCCCTCCAAGCGCGTTTCTCATCGTCCTTACAACAGCCAACCGATACGCGTTGTCCAACGAGACGAGGTATTTTGTTTTATTCACCACCTGCCAATTTTCCTGGAAATTTCTGAATTTAACTTAAATTCCCAATAGTTGCAAACCAAATGTCCTAGGTGTTCTTCACGTCGGTCATAGTTTCATCGAACCATTTAATTTTTCTTTTCTATTTCTTTTTTCTTTCTCCCATGTTTGTAGCGTACAAGTAGACCATCTCGTATCATGAACTCTGTACTATCATATATCCAAGTTAACCTCGCCCAGCACTCGTTCCGAAAGACCGCCGGCGTCGTATTCATCATCGTCCTCGTCCATTGGTTCTCCCAGTCCCAGTCCTTGGCTTGCTCGTGATTGCCGTGCCGCGGCGGCGGTAGTTTGCTCGGCCTCCGCTTGCCTTTGCGCTGCCTGCGCTTTCTCAACGTCCTCCACTGTCCAGAGCGATATCCCAGTCGAGTTCTCTCCGATGGGCTGTGAGATGGTGCGCATAAAGAGCTTTGACAATGTCAGAGCCATGTCAGTCGACAGATTTGCAGCCGTTTCGGTGATATACTGATTGATCCATCGAGGCAACTTGGCTCGTTTATCTGCACGCGCGAAGCGCTAGGATAACTCAGAACATAAGTATATTTATACCAAAACAATTCAGTGGTGAATTATGGACGAACCTTATCCGCAAAAATCATGAGACCCCAGTCGGTCTTCCCTCGCAGCGCACGTCCGACGCACTGGGCCGCGTTTCGAATCGCGTCAAAGCCCAGGAATTCGGACTCGCGTATCCGATAAGCATCGCGTAGGTACTCCAGGCGCGCTTTCAAAATTCGACTCTCCGTGTACTGGTATGGGACGCTGGAGCACAAAACAATTAGCGGCCATCGCGTTGCAGCCCTCCTGCGACCCAGAAGACCTACCCAAACATGATCACGGCTCGACCATAGTTGTGGTCGAAATCGATCCCTTCTGAGACTTTCCCTCTCGCTACGGACAACAGAACAGCACCTCGGCCATTATCGCATGCCTGGCTCGGGATGAGAATGAGCATCCGGGTAGAGAACACCGACGATACCTACCCTCCGATAGTTTTCAAGTGCAATGCTGGTTTCATTTGCATCAGGTGTCTCTACGAAGATGAGCTTGTGCTTCCACACTTCGTTCAAGATGCCCTAAGAAATCCCGCATTCAGTTTTACGCTGGCGCCACAGCAGATTAAGTTACAAATACATACCATGTCGTTCCATGCCGCAACAATGGACTCCATATAAAGGTAGCTAGGGAAGAAAGCGACGACGCCATCAGGCACGATCTTACTGTATTCCACCAAAATGCTTCCGAAATTCCGAACAACGGCGGGGTCGTTTCGGACCTCGAAGCGAGAGCTGATGGCAACCTGATCACTGCCCCGGGTTATGACCTAATTTCTCACATTTGACATACATAATGAGTGAGAAACGGGCGGTTGGCACTCACGAGGGGTAGGAAAGCGTTGCGTGTCAGGGTCATTGCATAGGTCTCTTGGACTACCGGGGTAAACTGCAGCATTTTAGGATACATGTCAAGCGGTGAGATTGTTCCAGAGGTGATGACAACGCTGCTGAAGCGTTCGAACACTGGCTTGATAGCAATGGCGGGGTCCATGCAACTGACGGGGCATTTGAGTACACGACGAAAAGCAGGCAGTCTTGACATGGAGACATACACAAAGTGGAAAATAGGGTTTGGCACCGTAGCATTGTCTGTTTCGAACGGTTCTAGAATGAGGAGGAATCCTGCGGGTCTCATTGTCAGCTGCAGGGCGTGAGCAAGAAGTGATGAATGCGCTCAAGACCTTTTTCATATGTCGAGACAAGTGTTGCGAAGTTTGCAACTTTATGTAATGACGCGTATTCATCCAGTCGGTTAAGTTCGAGAGTTCGAACTAGAGATTGCAATCGTTCTGCGCAAAACCTGTTCGGGGAGGTGTCATCAGGATGTTGTCGCTGCATGACGGTGTTCAGTATATGCGCCCAATGGTCAACATACCGGAGTGGCCTCCTCTCGATGTAGGTAATGTCTTTTAAGTGTTGAAGGAAGGATAATGGGGTTTCGGCGACAACATGTAATACGCGCATCCGAGTCTGGGGAGTCATGAGAATATAAGAAAGATTCTTGCAGGAATGAAGTCAGTAGGATCCGACCTTGAGATATTCAACAAGCCGTTTGAGAAATGCCACGAAATGCTCCGCCTTTCGGATGTTCCCAGGAATTGCTTCCTTGAGGAGGTCTTCGGGGAGAACTGTATCACAAATTCAGCCAAGTCCGCAATGATGGGCGGTGCTCTGGTTGACCTGGGGTACTCGTGAAGGCGTCCTCGTCTGATGCAGCCTCCTGCAATCCCTCAACAAGCTTGGCATATTCGTCCTGTAGCTTGGAGGCATCTGTCTTCTTGATCCTGAATGACCAAACACTAAGCCTAATTCGCAATGCAAGAATCAAGGAACGTGCTCATCAATCTTGTCCGCGAGTTTATCCACGCTCCGTGCCGCGGCGTCAAGCATCGGCCGGGTCAAATCGATACTCAAGGACTCAATGCATACATTATCTGGTCCGATTAGTACTTGGCAGCAGACTTAACGCGTAGTGTCCTCACCTATGTTGTGTGCTTCATCGAATACAACAATTGAGTCCTTGGACATCTCCTTGGAAACTTGTTCCGCTACTTTCGGATCAAGAAGGTAATGGAAGGAGTAGATGATGATATCAACGAATGGCATCTTGATACGCGAAACATGAATTAGTCCTTCGTAACAAGAAAGGGAACATGCGGACAGACCGAACGCCTGATAGTAAAGTAAGGACAGGTGCTAGTATCTCGCCCGTGCTGCAAGACGTCTGCTAAAGTCCAGATGCCAGGTGACAGGATATTCTCGTTTGGGATGTCATTCATGTTCTTTGGTACGTGTTTGAGCAATGGCGGTTGAGGTGCTGGGAAAAAAGTGCTCACCTCGTGAAAGTTACATACTTCCACTGACCCTGGCTCCGCTCTAGCCTTGTTCACTACGGCGGGATTCGTGAGGTCTCGACATCGGGCATCTACGACTTTTCCCTTTTTCTCTTTGGATACCTTGAAATATGAGTCACGAATGGCAGCAGTCGCTGGCGGGTTCCCATACTTCGGGATGTATGCATAGATTCTTGCGACTGGTCAGTCCTAAGCCAGTGAAAGCCTCTTCTTTCTCTCGCTGCTCGTTATTCTCTGCCACTGATATGCGGTACGCCATCAGTCGCTTCAGCTCGGAAAGTGCTTTCTCGATCTCGGGGACTGTTCGAGAACAGTATATGAGTTTGCGCTTTACGGGGAAGAACTGGAGATAAAGGAAAGTCAAAGATGGATTTATCGAAGGGGTACAAGTGATACCTGTTGGTATGATACGATCAAGGAGAGTAGAGACACCGTCTTCCCCGTCCCCGAGGGCATTTCAAGCACGCAGTGTCCCTACCGCATGGCACTTGTGAGCGATCACCAGGAACCTGAAGCCCGCACGCACGCACCGTTGCATCCAGTGTTCTCTTCAGGTCACACATATACGCATATTGCTCTGAAATACAGTGAGCACGACAGAATGGCATACGAGACAGGTATGCGTCTTACCAGGGTATATTCGGTCATAAGGAAAGATTATCTGCCAGCCGTGGTCATTCGACTTAAATTAATGAAAAGTACAAGCAACGCACGGGAAGGTCGTCAATGAAGAACTTCATAGCTCCAAGTCTGACGCGTTCTGACGACTGAGGTCGATCGAGTCAAGCGAACCAGGGAAATCGCGTTACAAATAGCGCGTCACGATCACGTGACATTGAGTTGGCAAATTATGACTACTGTAGGAACGAATACAAGGCAAGATATCAGGTAGTGCTGATAGGACATGAAGGTCTAACTAACTTAGAAGATGTCGTATAGTAATATGAGAGGATAGTTCTAGTGTCAGGTCTGGACAATCAGGAAACGTCTCTACCAAAAGGTGGCCAAGTCATGTCCGAGGGTTCATCGAAAATGTGATCGCCAAAGTTAGCAGACGTTGGTTCTGCGACAAGGATGTGTACGTTCTTGGGTAAGGTATCGGGCTGGTTGAAATCTGGAGAGGATATGACGTGCATTTCTAGAAGTATTATCACTGCGCAATCGATAGGTTGCTCGCGCTTCGTGCGTTCTTCGCTCCACGAAACCAAGGAGTCGACATTCAAGGCCTTTGGGCGTGTAAGGCGGAATGAGGACAGTTTCGAGAGAATATCTCTACACTCTGTATCGGGGCGTTGCGTGACTAGGCCCTCCACAACATTTGAGACGTCCATGTCGGTGAGGGAGAGCTCTTCAAGAGCCGTCAACCGCTCAAATAAACTCCTCCACCCATCGGCGTGGAATGACAGGGAAGATTTCCCTAGACTGAGGCACAGTGACCGTATTTGTGAACAAGGAAGGGATCGCAGGAAGCAGTTGAGAGCGGCTTCTGGCCATACGTTGTATACGTCTGACTCGCTCCGTAGCCGGTATGATGTGGAAACACCGGAGTGGCGGGAAGTGGCACTATATCGGATAGAACTCTCTCCATAGACTTTCATATCGTCCCGGATAGAAAGCTTCTCAACGCTTCCGAACGTGGGCAGAAGGTGAACATCCGCCGGAAAGGGGGACGGTAAAAGCTCGTCAGGATGAGATGGGTCCATGTCTCGGTGAGCCCGGATGCAGCAATGGTGGGGGAGTCGGAGATGAGACAGAACGCGCGACGCCAATGCCCTCTCTGTCAGAGATGAAACAAAGCACAAAAGTCGCAGATGGGGCAAATAAATGGGAGGGCGACGGTCTGAGGTGTTAACTGAGGGGCCGGCATCGTCCAGGAGGAGTTCTTCAAGGTGAGGATTTGCTTCGAGGAAGTCAAGAAACTCGGTCATGGAGGGTCTCTTCTCGTACTGGGATTGAGAGCTTAATGCTAAGTGAGTTAGGCAACCGAAGGTGTGCCCGGGATATGGCGAGAAAGATTCGACCTGGAGATGTGTCACACGTGATATATCCCCGCCAAAGATCGGTGGAAGAACGGGAGAGTGGTACGAGCCCCACATTGCGGTGCACAGACGAAGGAATTTCAGCCTAGGGGCCAGAAATCCACACGTGGATAAGAGGAAGCGCGGAACGTCGTATGACGAACACCTGAATGGGATCGAGATTGAGACGCTTTCGATTCGAGACGAGTATGGCAGAAAAAAATTGGATATCTGTTCGCCTCGGAACAGAGTTGAGATGACGATGCTAAGAGAGGCGTCCTTTGACCTCTCTAAACAAAGTGTGGCCAGCTGGAAGTCATGGATGGCGCCTTCCCGGAGATGAATCGTGGTCCATAATGCCGGAAATCCGAGCGCCGTTTGACGCCAGTAGGAACAAACCAAAGACAGGACGATGATGCACTGTGCTGGGTGGGCATCTGCTTCCGACATGCTTGCCAGTTTGAAGATATGCGCAAGAATTTCGATGGGAAGTTTGTTAATGGCGGCCACATTGTTCTGCCGACGGGCAAGGAACATTTGTAGGCGCGGGAGGAGTGTGGCTAATTTCCGGACCTCATCCTGAAAAGGGAAAATTTGAGTTACGTGGGCGGCCTAGAGAAGTTGAGACGACCAACACTGATAGACTCAGTACAATCACTAAAGGACCCATCAACCATTTGTCAGAGAAGGTATCTAGAATAGACTTACCCCGTAGTGTCATTTTCATCTAGGATGAAGCCATTGTCGAATTTAGTTATCAGCGCCTCCAGTAGTGACGAAGTGCTGAGGTTGGACAAAAAAGCTGGGGATGTCATGGTAAAAATTCAGTCAGGCGCTTATTTGACGCGCCAGATACATTCATATTTATACTCCCTCTAGTCCTTTTGATGCCCGTAACGTTTATGGATGGTTCCGAGATTACCGCTTCCCGCGCGTGTCCGCTAGAGTCATAAAAAATGAGACTCGCTTGACTTACGGAGGCTAGGTGCATCTTAATCCCGTAAGCCGCCATTATTTCTCGGAATAATGATAAGGGACGCGGTGGCGACCACTAGAAGAGAGAGATGCTTTGAAATGGCGTTTGGCCGTGTCGCTTGTCATTTGTCGGGGAGTTATAGCCGGCCTGCCAAGGGACAAAGGGCTGCTGCCATCGCTAGCCTACAGCTTTTCGCTCGTGTGAAAGCACG
>JAKELK010000586.1:0-23146 GCA_021525775.1 Lactarius deliciosus
TTCAGGCATACGGGATTGGCCACGCCCCACAAAGGTGCGTGACGTACGCTCCTTCTTAGGCTTCTGCAATTTTTACCGACTCTTCATTCGCGGTTTCGCAACGTACGCATGAGCCCTCAACAAACTCACACGCAAGGACACTGAATGGACGTGGGGCAAGGATGAAGAGAAAGCTTTTCAAACCCTCAAAGACCTTGTCACTAGCAAACCGGTACTCGCACATCCCAGCCTGACGGACCAGTTTGAACTTGAAGTGGACACATCTGGATACACCGTAGGAGCAGTCCTCCTACAAAAGAAGAAAGACGGGAAACGACACCCCATCAGATACTTCTCGGCCACACTGAACGAAGCAGAACGCAACTACGACATCTACAACCTAGAACTCCTGGCGATCATCAAAGCGTTACGACACTGGAGGCCATTTCTAGCGGGATCTCCACACAAAATCAAAATCTTCTCGGACCACCTCAACCTCACGCACTGGAAATCCCCCCAAAAGATAAGTCGCCACATAGCTCAAGAAGTCCTGGAACTCATGGAATACGACTTTGAGATCCACCACATCAAGGGAACCAACAATGGACGCACGGATGCCCTATCCCGACAACCCGACTACAACCGAGGAGAGAACGACAACGAAGGAGTTACAGTACTACCTGAGAAAGTTTTCATCCGGAATCTAAAGACGCAGGTGCCAGAAACACTCAACCAAAACGGAGACACCCTACGCCCATGGGTCAACCCTCACAAACTTAAGAAAGTCAATGGAGTCTGGTATCAACGAGGCGCACAAGTAATCACTGGAGGACAAGACGCCATACGCATCATCATTGCTAACCACCACGACCCCCCAGTGTACGGCCACCCAGGAATCAAACGAACGACTCAAATCATCGAACGAAGTCACTGGTGGCCACACATACTGAAAGATGTGACCGAATACGTTCACGGGTGTGCGGAATGCTAACCCCACAAAGTCAACAACCAACCCACAAGAGCACCATTAGTCCCCATCACACCCACACCCGATGCTAAGCCATTCGAAGTCATAGCTGTAACGCCACCACAGAGGCATTAAGTACGACGTGTACTTTGTAAGTCAACGGGATCGGAAAGGCATGAGTTGGTTAGGACTCAGTTCAATGGTGAACAAGTACTACTAGGCCTCCCAGGGGCACTAGAGTAATAGCAGGGAGCAAGGCTCAAGCGTAAAGGCAAGCGGAAACGTGGACTCAAGCGCAAGGGCGAGTCAAGCGGGATTTGTGAGGCAAACACGATGTGGTATTACACAAGAAGTCAAGTCTACCATACAAGCTAGGTAGGGCGTGACTTATATACTGGTACAGGATGTTTGTGAGCTACAAACATATGGCATGATCCTAGGATACTGGTCCTAGAGAGCTAACAAAGGGGAAGTACATATGTGGAACAAGGGAATCCCGCGGGACGACGCGTGTATCAGAAGTCATCAGCGGGTTCTGGAAGTTGCGCCATGGGGCGTCGGAACGGTCATACGGTGGGTGCAAGCTAGAATCCAGAAGGCGTATCGAACCGGATCGTATCGTAAAAGTACAGTGAATGCGAAACGAGGGTGGAGGGTGTGGTATGGAGGTGAAATCGTAACAATAGCTCTCGATTTCATCACTAAACTACCCATATCCCAGGGACACGACTCAATTCTCACCGTGACTGACCATGACTGTACTAAAGCCTCCATATTCATTCCCTGTGTTGAAGAGATAACAGCGGAAGAAACCGCCGCCTTGTACGTCACTCACATGTTCTGACGATTCGGATTACCAGCAAAAATCATCAGCGACCGTGACCCATGCTTCGCGTCAAAATTCACCTGTGAACTATGTCGGATCTTGGGGATCTACCAGAACATTTCCACGGCTTATCACCCCCGGACGGATGGACAATCCGAACGCACCAATCAATGGCTGGAACAATATCTAAGGTTTTGAACGAACAAGCGTCAAGATAACTGGGCGTGATTCCTACCAATGGCAGAGTTCGCTCACAACAGTTGGCCACATGAAGCAACAAGGAAGTCTCCTTTTTCACTCATGATGGGATACAACCCATGCGCTGATTGGATCAATAAGCTGTCACCTATTCCCCAGGTACTCATGCGACTCCAACAATTCCGAGAAGCGTGGAAAGAAGCTCAGGAACTCATCCGAAAAGCCCAGTCCCTGTGGGTCAAGCATCGAGACATGCCCAAATACCAAGTAGACGACCGAGTATGGCTGGAAGGACGCCACCTCCGAACCAATCAACCAACGGCGAAACTCGCGGCGCGTCGGCATGGACCCTTCAAGGTCACACGGGTACTGTCACCTGTCAACTACCAACTCGAACTTCCCACACAATGGAGCATTCACCCTGTGTTTCACATTGATCTACTCACGCCTTATCGCGAAACACCCTTACACGGGGAAAACTTCCAGTGCCCACCACCAGACCTAGTGGATGGCAAAGAGGAATATGAAATTGAGCGAATTCTAGACTCTCGGCGATTCGGCAGAAGCAAGAAACTCCAATACCTTGTGAAATGGAGGGGCTACCCAGACTCGGAGAACCAGTGGGTCAACAAAAATGACGTCTTTGCTGATGAAGCCATAGCGGAGTATGAGCAGAGTTCAAACACGAACAAAGCACATATAAGCGAAGCTGACAACGCTAAGTCTCTTCCATCCCTTCACACTGGAATCCTCCTCACCCAACCACCTATGTCCCTTCCCACTACCCCCACTTCCCCCGTTGTTGCTCCCTTCCTCGGGGAGTCACTCACCTATGAAGAACTCAACGCTGCCCTCGCCAACATTGCCCCCGTCAAGGACGTCGACAACCCCAACACCCCAGAGACCTACTGGCTACTCAGCACCGACGGCCAGCGGCTCAACACCGTCCCCTACACCGAGGCCCAAGTGCGTCAGCTTCGTGCAGCTCTCAGAGACAGTGAGTCTGCCTCTCCTCAACCTCTCCCGGTATGAGTCGAGTACCGGGTCGAAGCGGAAGAAGAACGTGGCAATGCGACGATGGGAGGAATGGAGATTCGAGGTGGAGAGGTGGAAGCTCGAGCAGCTAACGCAGGCAGCGACAAGGAGAACGAGGATCCTTGAGAAGAGGAGACTCTTCGACGAGACGATGCGCGCGTGATTCAAGAACAACTGGAGCAGGAGCTAAAGGAGTGGTACCCAGCTGAGCACCCATCCATCATTACCACCACCGACTCTGACAATCTGAGGGAAACTCCCTACACCTTGGACACTGTAGGCCACCCCCTCTACCGGGGCGACGTCGTCCATGACGATACTCCCGTGTCTCATCACCTCGCCGTACTCCACCGCCGCCTCACTGACTCCCGCTTCACCCCTCACGGTTACGTACACAACCAAGGGGAGAAGTTCGTACACTTCCCCATCACTGACTCAAACGGCGTCACCACTCAGGCGCCCTACATCCAAGTCATCATGAACCCGGACCCCATCGTCCTCGCCCTCGCCTCGGACAGCGACAAGACCTTCTCCAAGCCGCTGTATGCCGAACCTCAAGTCCGAGAGGTCAGCAAACCCCACTACTCCGTCGAGGAGACATTCGCCCTCATCAGGGGGCATGCTAATCAACACCGGCTGGATACCGCGGTCAATGCCCTGCATGACGTAGGGCTTAAAGCTGAGTTGCACCGCTACTGCGAATACCGACACGAAGCTGAGCAAATTGAGCAGCGCCTCCATGCCCTAGCCCAGGCGTTAGGAGGCGTACAAGGCGAGCTCGCCCGCAGCAAGTTCCAGCTGGAGATGGCGGACCTGCACAACCAGGTGGAGTCGGTTCAGGCAGGATGGCTGGGAGGTATTGGACCTATTCGGCGCCGGGGTCGTCACGGCTGAAAAGGGGGTCATGTCACGGAACGCAAAGTGGACGCTTACTTACGGTGATGACCTCGTTTGTAAGCTGTAATGTGTCATGGACAGTCGTATCAGTCAGCATAGATGGATAGTATCACATGCCGATGTGGCATGAGTCATTCCTAGTATAGCTGTAGTAGGGTTCAAGCTACTTATGCTACTAGTTGTACAGATTCGGGAGGAGCTTTAAAGCATCCTCGTATGTGTATAAATAGTGGCTTGATAAGACCAAGATACACCATCTTGGTCTTCTTCAATTACCACTTCTCTCTCTTCTACGCGTGCTCTCGCCTCTCTCTCTCTCTCTTGGATCACCTCTATCGATCACCTAGTGACTCTAAGAACGTCCTAGTGCTTAGTCATCCGCGTCACGTGCCCTCGTAAGCGCCGTGTACACGTGCCCAAGTCATGTGACTTGTATTTGAGATATTCGCTAAGTCGTGAACACCCTTTTGCCATCCAAGTCAGACTAATGCCAGTGGTGGCGTTACAATCACGTCCTTAAAAATCTGTCCAAAAAGAATGTCAGAGATAGAAGAAGATAACAAAACAACAACTCACTTTCAATACATCACAGAGTTCTCCCACAATTTTCCATTCCATCAGTAGCAATTTGTATTTGCAAAGATCATAATCACGGCTGGCGGTTATTGCGTCAATTGCCGTGCGATACCTGAGGGCGAAGTCCAGCATGTTGTACATCGAGTTCCAGCGAGTTGAAACATCGCATGGCATCATGCACTTCAGGAGGTGGTGGGTTGATAGGGTTGCAAACCATTTGGGGAGGAGAAGGGTTGTGGAGTTCTTGAGAGCAAAGGCGAGTCTACGCAGCTATGTACCACGTCAGTAAAATGTGCGACGAGTCAAACAATTAACATACCTTGATCAACATTGATCGCACGGGCTGTGTGCTCTCATCGAGCTGGTTTGCCTCTTCCTCTGTTAGCCCGTCATGGAGGTCCACCCAAGGGTTGAGTGGCCGATCGTCGTCATCATCAGCCTCCCATGTCTCCTGCTCTGCGCGCTCCTTAGAGTCAAGGTCCTTAGCTAAGTCGGCAAGCACTTGAGCGGCCTTGTCAAGAATGGCACCAGGGTTGGCCTTTGGTACATCAAATTGCTTGAGAATGGCCTTCGCTACAATGTTGATCGTGTGCACAAAGCAGCGTGTCTGGTTGGCGGCACCTGGAAACCCATCAAGCGAGGTACTAAGAGCGTTGATCATTGTGTCGTTGTTGGACGTGTTATCAGTTGTGATGCTAAGGACCTACAACAATGTAAGTCCAGCGCACACTTCACACTCACTTCTGTAGTGGTGCGACTGCCGCGCTATGCCAAGTCAAGTGTAAGATGAAGTGAACCGTGAAGGGGGCACACTCAACCTGATGCGGAGACAAGTCACGCACCAAATGTGCAGTCAGAGTGGAGGGCGCAGAACGTGTAGTCTTTATGCAAGACAATATCTGCAGGTGATCACACTATGGCACACTGAGTGGAGAACCAAGAGGACAAGTTAGATTGGACGAGGTAAGGTAGTACAGGGGAATACGCACCTGAGTGGAGAACCAAGAGGACAAGTTGGTTCCACTCAGGACGTTACAGGGAAGTTTATATACACTACTGCGGCTGAGTATAAACTGAGTCTGAACACTATTACTAAGTGTATAGTAAGACTCCATGACTCAGGAGCTGACGCATCGTGTCTATTAATAGCGCTATCTATTGTGCTGACTGATGCACTTGTCATAGCACTTACGAGCGGCTCCACTTTGCTGAGTAAAACCTAATACAGCAAGTAAGCGTAAACTACTAAGCACATTCTAGATCCTCCTAGAACCTTCCATAACCTTCCATCCTTATCTTCCAATCAGAACTCTTATACGTATAAGGGACCTGAGTCCCACGGTCATGTGCACATGGGTGGCAAGCCCTTGTGACTAACTTGAAGTCTCTGTACTTTGGCCCTTTATATCTTCCTCATATAAATCCATATAAATACAGAAAAATAAGGAAAATAGTACGCGTCCATGACAACTTCCAAGCAATTCACCTTGTCTTTTATCCCAAAGTCCTCGAGGACTTCAACAAATGTGATCGCAAGATTGTCGCCGGTATGGGATTTTGGCACTTCGACAATATCAAGCAGAAGGGCCAAAGGGGCACCATTCTTTTCAAAG
Source organism: Lactarius deliciosus (assembly GCA_021525775.1). Taxonomy (NCBI): domain Eukaryota; kingdom Fungi; phylum Basidiomycota; class Agaricomycetes; order Russulales; family Russulaceae; genus Lactarius; species Lactarius deliciosus. Next base: position 6,092 of record JAKELK010000586.1, read on the forward strand.
TGCACGGTGATAGCTACGTATGCCTTGCAATTTGGCAATGTCCAGGCATCGGTGGCAAAGCTGAGTTTGCCATCGGTTTTCTGACTTTAAGTGAGTACATTAAGCCCTAATTGTGATAGTCAACGTACCTGTAACAGTTGGGAAATGCGCTCCTGAATGTGTTGAAAGACACTCTTGACATCGTGTGAGAGTGTTTCAGCGGAAGGGATGTAGTAATCCGGTCATCCTGTCTTCATCAGGCAACAGAACACGCGGTTGTTGACTATCTGGAAAGGGCACTTGTTCTCACAGACCCAATGTACGAACTCAGCCCTGGCTTGGGCATTAGATAGTATTACAATTAAATAAAACTTGAGAGCGTACCAAGCCTCAATCTTAGTGTGCTGGCGGTGACTGTAGGTCACCTTTCCTTTCCCAACTTGTTTGAATGCTGCTGTAATCGAGCCGTTCACACCCTTGTAGTTTCTGAGAACTTTGCAGGCAGTCTTGACATTGTGCACTGCATCTGCGGCAGCAAGTGCTTCTTCTCCCCAGCAGAATTTTGCATGTCGACGGAGATTGCTGGTGGAACTAGTATCGCCTGTGTAGAGGAAGTGGCGGACGAGTCTTGTGTCACAGCGGCAAGATCTAGCAGCGCACTTGAAGACATGTGCTTTACGCTTGTTGATGTACTCCACAGTCAGTGTAGGTTTGAAGAATACGTAGACTGGTGCATCCCAGTGCTTAGAGAGGTGTTCTATTGAAGTGTCAGTATATCCAATGGAGTGTAAACCAAGGCATGAACAAAGACTCACTCAATTCTGATATATCGTCCTCAACTTCAACTTTAGGCTCATCACTCCAAGCGTTGTCATCATCGTCATCGTCAGTGCGGTTATCGATTTCAATGGCGTCAGTGGACAATGCAAGTGGGCCTGCAGTATTGGCCTCTTTGTCACCACTGTCAGTGGCCCCAGAACTTTGATGAGCGTGCTGCAACAGGGGTTGAGGGCAACAGATGGGATTCAGAATTTCTTCAATGGAAGGTTGGGGTGCGACAGGGATAGCTCAGGCATTGATGCTGGTCCTAGGTGTCGTTTTTGCTTTCTTCCTGGCCAACAGATCACCGTTCTCAGTAACACATTCAGTCGGTCGACACTTGCGTGGTCCTTGGACGATGTCGGCATTGGTATTGGAAGTGGTCAGCATGGTTCACACAAGTCGCAAAAGGAGGAAGAAGTAGTGTATGCGCTGGGATTGGGAATGTTGCAACGCAGTGCAGGTTAGAGGGGTCGGTAACTGGCACACCTAGCACACCACGAGAGATAAACGAGTGGGGTGCCAGGCATACACAGCGCATCCTTAAGTACCATCGTAAGGACAGTAACTACACGTGAATATGAATAAATGTGCGGCGGAAGGCCGCACTCCGAGTCCGTTACAGTAGAAACGATCGTGAAGTGCTAACTCAACTAAGTTTAGCTATGTGATTGTCCTGATCATAAGTGATCGTGTTGCGAGACTATCCTCGCGTCTCACCTCTACTCACTCATGCCCGATGCTGAGACAACTCGCACGTGGATGCTCAACATCTCAACATCTCCCCCTGATCAGATGATCCACGACCGCCTTGGGAAGACCTACACATGCCAACACTGGCGAACCATCCGCGTCAAGCCGAGCCTATCAAGAACTCCGTGGAATTGAATTTCCACGCGCGGGAGGTCATTTCGAGGCCGTACAACACCTTCTACAGGCGGTAACTCGAACCCGAGTCCCCTGTCCAGCAACATGAAACCTCGTAAGTGCTCCACTTAAATTATTTCCCGAGCACACTGTTGAGACGCAGACTGCACAACCCTCTTGTGCCTGTCCTCCAGCGCGGCCGACGCTGGTAGCCAATGCAGTGACTCAACGCACGCGACAAATACGAGAAGGTTTCATTAACTTATCTGGGATATGCGTGTATCCCATGCCACCTTTGCACGGTGTGTCCTTCTTTTCTTTTAATTAATGACCCATTCTGACTTAACGGATCTGCGACCGGGCGGGAGTTCCATCAACTCCTGGACTTCGCTCTCGACCAGCGTGGCTCATCGCGTGGCCATCTCACTCCTACCCACGCGCCTCCCGCCACTCTCCATCTCCGCAGAATGCACACGCGTTCCGCATGACTGGCGACGACTTCGCCTACATGAGCGACAACCGACGACTCCGCGTGACCGAGCCGTCGCTCACCTTACACCGCATCAACTGCGCCGACATAACGCGGGTTGAACATACAGGCAAGGGGCACGACTCGAACGCCGAAACACACCCACCGTCTCGCGCAGCAGCCACGCACGCTGTATCCGATTGGCATACCCTTCCGACAGGTCAGGCAGCAACTTCAGGACACAATCTGCGATGCGCGGAATACTACAACGTCGCGGCGGTGTACGGAGCGCGGCAACCAGTCGCTCAGGTGTATAGGGGAGAGGAGTTGAGGTGGTAAGGGGGTGGTGATCCTGGTCACCCAGACGGTCGATCAGAGTCGATCTGTCTTAGCTTACAGTAAGGACACAATATATTTATGTCATTCACTTCACCGTCCAAGCAGGAAACCGATGAAGGAACGTGTGCAGTCAACACAGGTGACGCCGTGGCTGCCGGGTTAGGCGCAGCGCGTGCTGGACTCTGAATAATGGGGGCTTGCGCTCTGAAAGGCGCAGGAGACACGGGTGCAGGGCGTGGCTCGACACCCTGCAGGGACTGAATAATAAGACGCTCTCGTCAACGTTTACATCCCAGAACGATCTCATAGAGTAGGTATGTGTGTCCCACAGCCGGTAGCCCAAACTTTCCAGCTCATACCCAACGAGCGTTGCCTCAAACGGCATTCGCATCCCACTTGCGACACTCACCGACGATGCACTATGGCACCACAGAATACACAGAAAATGACAAACTCTTCATTTATTTAGAGAAGTACATGGACGTTTGCCTCCTTGTTCAAATCGGAGTCATTGTCGTCCGTACCGCTATCCGTACTGCCTTCCGTACTATCATTCTCCTCTTCCTCCTCTCTCTTTTCGGCATTGTCCTTCTTCCTCTTGCGGCAATCGCGCTGGTGATGCCCCTTTTTGTTACAATAGCGGCATGTAATATTTGAGTTCTTGCCAGCGCGCGCTGCGTTAAGGGATACCGAGGGACCCGACTTCCTGCCCTCCTCATTGAGGATGCGGGCGGTAATCTCGCTGTGTTTCAAGGAAGACGCAGGGCCAGAAGCAAGGATGGTGGATGCAACTACTTCGTAAGAGTCGGGTAGCGCGTTGAGGAGAATAAGGGAATATTGCACATCGGAAACGCCCATACCGGCGTTGTGTAGTTTGACATGAGTTTCGTTGAGTTTCGCCAACTGAGGGGCAAGTGGGGAAGTATCATCAAGCTTCGCCTGTGTGAGCTCAATCCAGAGGTTGTAGAGGGCAACGCTGCCAACGCCGCCATAAGTGTCTCGTAAATGGTCACTTATCCTTGAAGCTGGGATAATCGGTGTCGGACTCCACAGTCGAAAACACATCTGCCTTGCAATAGAGGCGCAGATATGCCATGGACCTCTTCTGAATAAGGCCCCAGTCGTCTGCGTCCACTCCATTGGGGCAAGTGTTGTGTGAGAGAATACAGTCGACGTCATTAAAGCTCAGAAGAGCGCTCATGACACTGTTCCAGGTATTCCAGTTCTGACCTGAGAGATGTTCGAGACGAGTGCCCGGAGGCACGATAAATGTACTTGCGGCTGCAGTTTTGATACACGTGGCAGAGATGCCAGTCGGAATCTTGGATGAGCCACCTCCACCGGACGCACCGGAGCCAGCAGGAGGCGCAGGCGGTGCAGAACCACCTCCAGAGGGAGGCGCAGGCGGCGCCGAACCACCTCCTCTAGACGCACCAGGGCCAGAGCCACCAGAGCCAGAGGGAGGTGCAGGGGGCACAGGACGCCGCGAAGAGGGAGTGCCAGATGATGCCATTTATTTTATTCAAGATGGGATGGTTTCTGTCGCTGAGGAGCGATCAGCAACTGAAAGTTGTCGGAGCCAAGGTCACATGACCTCTCCAGCCCATGTAACTGTAACAGCCAGAACGCTTCCGCGTCCTGCCTCCATATGTGTGGCTTCTACTAATACTAGTAACACGACTACTATCCCACTGGAGTGCGTGAACACATTTGCTGGGCAACACCACTATGTGACAAGACGCACAGGACGCACTCGGCAAGACGATGCGTTCAGAGGCATCCAGGGGATCCGCGCCAGGGAGGAGCCGCCCACAGCAGATTCCACGGAGACGGGGGTCTGAATACCCGCCATCCGTGCTGTTTGGGGGAGTCCCTGGTTAATGCCTAGGGCGCACGGATAGGAGCACTATGGCTTAGCGTGCCTACAGGGAGTGACCCCGCCGGCATTGGCTTTGCCCCCAGCGTCCCATGTGAGTACTACTATAATAACTAGCGTGGCGCAGTTGTAACAGAGGCAAGAGCTTCGGTGGAATGACTACCGCCCAGCCTTGACACCCCAAAACCGCTCCCAACTTAATGGGCAGCAACGGCCAACTGTTCATCCGGGCCTATAGCCAGACCGAGCTCCCCCGGTCCCGCCTAACAATCATGGCCAGTAAGGCCGCATCGGGACAAACACCCGGAATGATAGAAGCGAATATTATTGCGCACAGGGATGGAGGTTTCTCCCCACGCGTCTCCCCACGCCTGGGGTCCGTAATGCGGGTCGAGCAAGGTGTGTTAGGCCCCAGCACGGGCCTCGAGTGACTTGCGCCCCAACATGCAGAGGTGCACCCGAGTCGGAGGTAACACAAGAGGGTGAACTCACAGTGTGAAGAACAACGAGTAAAAGACTTTGACTTTTTAGACAACGAGGGGCACAGGGCCCATAACCTGTTGCAACGCAGCGCAGGTTAGAGGGGTCGGTAACTGGCACACCTAGCACACCACGAGAGATAAACGAGTGTATTAGATAGACATAATAAAGCGACTTGCCTAGCACACCACGAGAGATAAACGAGTGGGGTGCCAGGCGTACACAGCGCATCCTTAAGTACCATCGTAAGGACAGTAACTACATGTGAATATGAATAAATGTGCGGCGGAAGGCCGCACTCCGAGTCCGTTACAGTAGAAACGATCGTGAAGTGCTAACTCAACTAAGTTTAGCTACGTGATTGTCCTGATCATAAGTGATCGTGTTGCAAGACTATCCTCGCGTCTCACCTCTACTCACTCATGCCCGATGCCGAGACAACTCGCACGTGGACGCTCAACATGTCACGGTACGCGAAGTGGACGCTTACTTACGGTGATGACCTCGTTAGTAAGTCGTAATGTGTCATGGACTAGTTGTATCAGTCAGCGGACTCGTAGTATCACATGCCAATGTGGCATGACTCATTCCAAGTACAGCGGTAGTAGGGTTCGAGCTACTTACGCTATTAGTCGTACGGATTCGAGAGGAGCTTCAAAGCTGCCTCGTACATGTATAAATAGTGGCTCGATAAGACCAAGATACGCCATCTTGGTCTTCTTCAATTCACCACTCTCTCTTGTCTCATTTACGAGTGTCTCGCTTGTCTCTCCTTTGAGCAAGTCGTCCTTATCGATCGCCTAGTGACTTACACGTCCTAGTGCCGGAACCGTTAGCGTCACGTGCCGTGATAGACGCCGTATACGCGTATCCAAGTCACGTGACTTATTCCGAGGAATTCGCTAAGTCGTGAACGCCCTTTCGCAGTCCAAGTCGGACTAACGCCAGTGGTGGCGTAACATTAAGACCAAGATCCCTCATCGTGGCGTTCACAACTCGAGACCAGTGGAGAAACTTCCAAACATACTCCCTTGAACGCAGGGGAGACCGCAACGTACCAACACAATTCCTAGGAGCCGCTAGGTGGAGAGAATACCGAGGAGAAACCGGTTACTTCGTAGACTTCGCATCGGGGCCTACCCGATATCGACCAGTTGAGTTCAACTTCGATAACCTCTGTTGGGTGGAGATTACGTGGAACCCCATAGACAATCGGTTCGACGCAGTACGACCCGTAGGCAGAAACTATAATTGCGACATTGACGCAAGAGGACTACCCACACGAGAACAGTGGGGACACATCGACGGACAACCAGAAGAAGAACCAAGTACGTCCGAACCTAGAACTCCCGCACCCTCGGAAACGAGTGGCGACGAAGAGACTTCCAACGCCGGTGACGAATCAGAAATCGAAGACGTAGTCCAAACAGCTGAGTCCCTTCACATAAACGAACCCGAAACCATCCACGTACACGCCCCCGCAGTCATGGCTACCGCAACTCTGACCCACGAAGAATTGGCCGCAGAAGAAGTACGACGCATCACAGAGGAAGCAGAAGCTCACCTACAACCCATCAACCCCGCCACAGGACATCGCATGACGGCTGACGACGCAGCCATATTTCGAGCGGTAGGACCCGACATACCAGACCCACCACCAGGAGCCGGAGGACCCGCACCACCTAGAAGACCAGGTGGAAATTTCGGTCAAGGCCCGCCAGGAGGAGGCGGAGGGAGACACCCGCACTTCGGCGGAGGAGGTAACCCATTCGGAGGAGGGCCACCGCCCCCTCCAGGAGGACCACCGCCGGGAGGCCCACCACCGGGACCACCCCACGGAATGGAAAGATTAGTAGGAGAAGTACCCACCGTCTTTGACGGCAATAGAAAAGAGTACGAGTCCTTTCTCACTCAATGGCACATTTACTGGGGACAAAACGCAGAAGCACCAATTATGCTCAACGTCTATCGACGATGCCTGCTCTTCCTAGGACTCATCAAGGGACCCCAAGTGGCCAACTGGACTCTCGGATTCCTCCAGTGGCTCAACAACGAACTGCGCCTCGGAAGGAGCAGATACGACGACTACCTGTGGAACACGCTAACCGCAGGATTCTCAGACCGGTTCTCCAATGTCCTCGAACAAGAAGAAGCACAAGCCACGCTAGCCAAAGGGTTCAAGATGGTTGGAGACGACATTGATTCGTACGTCACCAACTTCGAACAACTGGCACGGAAGGCTGACTATCGCCTCAACGACCGCCAAACTCTGGACCGCTTTACGGCGGGACTACCCAAGGCATTATTCACCAAAATCTATGAAATGGATGACCCACAAAACTTCAACGAGTGGAAGGAAGCAGCCATGCGCCGTCAGAAACAATACATCCACCTGCGCGCACGACTTAACCTCACCGGTACACCGTCCCGAGGACCCCCACCCGCACGCCAGAACCAACAACGCGGATACGCCCCACCTTGGGCACCACCTCGATACCCACCTCCACGATACGACCCAAACGCCATGGATACTTCGGCCGATCGGACACGCGCGAGACTCGCAATGGTAGGAGACCCCAATCGAGCACCATACACCCCACCATTTCCACCGCAAGGAGGACCGGGACAAAACAGGGGAGGCAGACAACGCCGAGACATGAGGGAAGTCATATGCTATAACTGTAACAACCCGGGTCACTTCTCACGAGAATGCACACGCCCTAGGAAGCAGAGGCAGCAGTACCAACCACGCGCCAGTACGAGTCGTGGTGCGGAGACCGATTATTACAGCCAAGAACCTGTAACCGCAAGACGCGCAGAAGCCACAGCCGAAGAACAAGCAAAGGGGTGGATGGACACCATACGAGGGGCTAGTGACGAAGTTAAAGACCTCATATTCAAAGACCTATGGACCCAAGAGGGTTTTCAGGACGCCTAAACCCATCGGCCTGGGTGAGGGCAGTTAATTGTAACTCTGTAATCATGACTCGCTACCGTTCGCTTCGAATTCCAGTCTCGATTCGCACCAGTTACTCCATGGCCGACATTAAAGGACTCATTGACTCGGGAGCCACCGACAACTTCATAAGACCAGCATTTGCTAAACGCATGGGCCTCGGGCTACAAGCCCTTGAACGACCCAAGAAAATATGGAACATAGATAACACAGAGAACAAAGCTGGGTCCATCACTCACTTCATCGACTTAGACGTCCAAACCAACGGAATTAACCAAGTCATGAGATTCCTAGTCACGGACATCGGAAACGAAGAGCTAGTCCTCGGATACCCCTGGCTAGCCACTTACGAACCAACGATCAGTTGGACTCACGCCACCATCCACGAAAATGCGCTCCCAGTGGTACTCCGGTCGATCAATCCCACGGAGTTACAGACCACTATAGCAAGTGCGATCACCCAACAAGAAGGAGAAGATATCGTACAAGAACTTGAGGAGGAATGCCAGATACGTACCACAGCCACAGAACTAGCCATCGCCGCTAATCAGAACACGGTCGCGGCAGTCATACCGGAACCATACCAACGCTTTGCAAAGATATTCAGCGAAGAAGCGTCTCACCGATTTCCACCTTCGCGACCATGGGACCACGCCATCGACTTCAAACCAGGCACCCCAGCAAGCATTGACTGCAAAGTCTATCCCATGTCGCAAGACGAAGATCAACAACTCCGCAAATGGCTCGACAAACAGCTCAAAATGGGTTATATACGACCGTCGAAATCACCATACACATCATCCTTCTTCTTCATCAAGAAGAAAGACGGCAAATTACGACCCGTGCAAGATTATCGGAAGATCAACGTGTGCACCGTGCGTAACCAATATCCGCTACCACTCATGGCAGAACTCATTAACGACTTGGGAAACGGACACATCTACACCAAACTCGACGTACGATGGGGATACAACAACATACGAGTTAAGGAGGGTGACGAACCTAAAGCCGCATTCAAGACCAAATACGGACTTTTCGAACCACTTGTCATGTACTTCAGACTCACCAACTCACCAGCGACCTTCCAGAATATGATGAACGACATCCTAGGCGACACTATCCTCTACTACCAATCGCGAGGAACCATCATCAGAGTCTACATGGACGACATCGGCATCGCCACGACCGAGGAAGCCGGATTACAGGCCCATATCGAAGCCGTCAGCGCCGTACTACAAGTGGCACTCGACCACGACCTCTACTTCAAACCAGAGAAGTGCCTCTTCCACCAACCGCGAATGGATTACCTGGGGGTAATCCTTGAAAAGGGGGTAACCCGCATGGACCCCGTAAAAATTTCAGGTATACGGGACTGGCCCCGCCCCACGAAGGTGCGTGACGTACGCTCCTTCTTAGGCTTCTGCAATTTTTACCGACTCTTCATTCGCGGTTTCGCAACATACGCACGAGCCCTCAACAAACTCACGCGCAAGGACACCGAATGGACGTGGGGGAAAGACGAAGAGAAAGCCTTCCAAACCCTCAAAAACCTCGTTACTAGTGAACCAGTACTCGCACACCCCAGCCTGACGGACCAGTTCGAACTTGAAGTAGACGCGTCTGGATACGCAGTGGGAGCAGTCCTCCTACAGAAGAAGAAAGACGGAAAAAGACACCCCATCGGATACTTCTCAGCCACACTGAACGAAGCCGAACGCAACTATGACATCTATGATCTAGAACTCTTAGCCATCATCAAAGCACTGCAACACTGGAGGTCATTCCTGGCAGGGTCTCCACACAAAATCAAAATCTTCTCGGACCATCTCAACCTCACACACTGGAAATCCCCCCAAAAGATAAGTCGTCGCGTAGCCCGAGAAGTCCTGGAACTCATGGAATACGACTTCGAGATTCACCACATCAAAGGAACCAACAATGGCCGCGCAGACGCATTGTCCAGACGACCCGACTACAACTGAGGAGACAACGACAACGAAGGAGTCACGGTACTCCCGGAAGAAGTTTTTGTCAGGACCCTGACCACACAAACCCCGGAAACGCTCGAACAAGACGAAGACATCCTACGCCCATGGGTGGACCCTTACAAACTCAAAAGGATCGAAGGAGTCTGGTACCGACAAGGCGCGCGAGTAGTTACCGGTGGACAAGACGCCATACGCACCATCATCGCCAACCATCACAACCCCCCAGTATACGGCCATCCAGGGATCAAGCGTACCACTCGAATCATCGAGCGAAGTCACTGGTGGCCACGCATGTTGAAACACGTCACCGAATACGTCCAAGGATGCGCAGAGTGCCAACGCCACAAAGTCAATAACCGACCCACGAGAGCACCCTTAGTCCCCATTACACCCGTGACCGACGCTAAGCCCTTCGAAGTCATAGCCCTCGATTTCATCACTAAATTACCCATATCCCAGGGGCATGATTCGATCCTCACGGTGACTGATCACGACTGCACTAAAGCCTCTATCTTTATCCCCTGCGTCGAAGAGATAACAGCAGAAGAAACTGCCGCCCTGTACGTCACTCATGTATTTCGGAGGTTCGGGCTGCCAGCGAAGATCATCAGTGACCGAGACCCACGCTTCGCGTCAAAATTCACCCACGAATTATGCCGAATCCTGGGAATCTATCAGAACATCTCCACGGCTTATCACCCCAGAACGGATGGGCAATCTGAATGCACCAATCAATGGTTGGAGCAATATCTAAGGTTCTGGGCCAATGAGCGACAGGACAATTGGGCGCAATTCCTACCAATGGCAGAATTCGCTCACAATAACTGGCCACACGAGACGACAAGGAAGTCCCCATTTTCGCTCATGATGGGATACGACCCACGCGCTGATTGGATCGATAAGCCATCCCCTATTCCCCAGGTACTCACACGACTCCAACAATTCCGAGAAGCACAAAAAGAAGCGCAGGACCTCATCCGAAAAGCTCAGTCACTATGGATCAAACACCGAGATACGCCCAAGTACCAAGTGGGAGACCAGGTATGGCTAGAAGGCTGTCACCTTCGGACTAACCAACCAACGGCAAAACTCGCGGCACGCCGGCATGGACCCTTCAAAATCACGTGGGTGCTGTCACCTGTTAATTATCAACTCGAGCTTCCCACGCAGTGGAGCATCCACCCCGTGTTTCACATTGATTTACTCACACCCTACCGTGAAACGCCGCTACACGGGGAAAACTTCCAGCGCCCACCGCCGGATCTAGTAGACGGCGAAGAGGAATACGAAATCGAACGAGTTCTGGACTCTCGGCGTTTCGGCAGAAGCAAGAAACTCCAGTACCTGGTGAAATGGAAAGGCTACCCAGACTCGGAGAACCAGTGGGTCAACAAGGATGACGTCTTCGCTGACGAAGCCATAGCGGAGTATGAGCGGAGTTCAACAGCTAACAAAGCCCATATAAGCGAAGTCAAAGACGCTAAGTTGCCCCCATCTCTTCACACTGGATTCCTCCCTCAACCAGAAATGTCTCTTCCCACTTCCCCCGCTTCCACCATTGTCGCTCCCTTCCTCGGGGAGTCCCTCACCTATCAAGAGCTCAATGCCGCCCTTGCCAACATCGCCCCCGTCGAAGACGTCGACAACCCCAACACCCCCGAGACCTATTGGCTGCTCACCGCCGACGGCCAGCGGCTCAACTCGGTCCCCTACACCGAGGCCCAAGTGCGTCGGCTTCGTACAGCTCTCAGAGACAGTGAGTCTGCCTCTCCTGGACCTCTCCCGGTACGAGTCGAGTACCAGGTCGAAGCGGAAGAAGAACGCGGCGACACGATGATGGGAGGAGTGGAGGTTCGAAGCGGAACGGTGGAGGCTGGAGCAGCTGTCGAGAGCAGCAACAAGGAGAATGAGGATCCTCGAGAAGAGGAAACTCTTCACCGAGATGATGCGCGTGCAGTGCGGGAGCAGCCGGAACGGGAGTTGAAAGAGTGGTACCCAGCTGAGCACCCCTCCATCATCACGACCACCGACTCTGACCACCCAAGGGAGACTCCCTACACGCTAGACACTGTGGGGCGCCCCCTGTATCGAGGCGACATCGTCCACGACGACACCCCCGTCTCACACCACCTCGCGGTACTTAACCGCCGACTCACCGACTCCCGCTTCGCTCCCCACGGATACGAACACAACCGTGGGGAGAAGTTCGTTCACTTCCCCATCACCGACTCTCAGGGGGTCACCACGCAAGCCCCCTACATCCAAGTCATCATGAATCCCGACCCCATCGTCCTCGCACTCGCCTCGGACAGTGACAAGACATTTTCAAAGCCCCTGTACGCGGAGCCCCAAGTCCGAGAAATCGGCAAACCCCACTACTCGGTCGAGGAGACGTACGCCCTCGTTCGGGGACACACCAACCAACATCGACTAGACGTCGCGGTCAACGCCCTGCACGACGTAGGGCTCAAAGCTGAGTTGCACCGCTACCGCTCCTATCGACACGAGGCTGAGCGGCTCGAGCAGCGACTTCACGCGCTCGCCCAGGCGTTAGGCGGGGTTCAAGGCGAACTCACCCGCAGCAAGTTCCGTCTGGAGATGGCGGATATCCATAATCGGGTGGAGTCGGTTCAAGCCGGGTGGTTGGGAGGTATCGGACCTATTCGGCGCCGGGGTCGTCGCGGCTGAAAAGGGGGTGATGTCACGGTACGCGAAGTGGACGCTTACTTACGGTGATGACCTCGTTAGTAAGTCGTAATGTGTCATGGACTAGTTGTATCAGTCAGCGGACTCGTAGTATCACATGCCGATGTGGCATGACTCATTCCAAGTACAGCGGTAGTAGGGTTCGAGCTACTTACGCTATTAGTCGTACAGATTCGAGAGGAGCTTCAAAGCTGCCTCGTACATGTATAAATAGTGGCTCGATAAGACCAAGATACACCATCTTGGTCTTCTTCAATTCACCACTCTCTCTTGTCTCATTTACGAGTGTCTCGCTTGTCTCTCCTTTGAGCAAGTCGTCCTTATCGATCGCCTAGTGACTTACACGTCCTAGTGCCAGAACCGTTAGCGTCACATGCCGTGATAGACGCCGTATACGCGTATCCAAGTCACGTGACTTATTCCGAGGAATTCGCTAAGTCGTGAACGCCCTTTCGCAGTCCAAGTCGGACTAACGCCAGTGGTGGCGTAACACAACATCTCAACAGGGAAAGCTAGGAAACAGGGGGTTAAATACATGCGCTAGTACTAGCCTAGTAGAGCAAGGAGTCCGACGCTGGCACTGGGAAAGACACTGGTGGTGTGGCAAGACACTGGCACCAGCAAAACTAGACCTGTTCTAGCACTAAGAAACATCAGAAAAAGTAAGGCCAAAGCTACAAACGGACCTTACTAAATGGTGTCATGCAGCTTCGTGGCATGATACGCGTGGCGGTGTGGGGTAAAAATTGAGGGTGGGCAGACGAAACTAGGGAGACAGGTAAGTAGACAGCGACAAGTCCAGTGGCAGAGGCTCGGAGCCTACATACGGCAAGAGTGAAACGCGGTGTTCAAATGCCTGAATGGCTTGGAAAGGGTGAGGGCTGGGCTGTGATGGTGACCAGGGACCAGGGCCAGGCAGCATCAGCGGCATGAAAGCATGAAGAAAGTCAGAAAGGGAACAGTGAACACCATGAAAGTCTTGAAGTGGCAGCGGAACTGAGATGCTGTAGTAGGAAAAGTTAGTAACTACGAGTCTACGAAGGCCGTGAATGCCCATCACTGCCAGTGACTCACCCTTGGAAGCGGTGTGCATGGAAACTCACTTGAGGCTCAATGATCATTGATCAATGACGTTCAACGCGAATTGTCAACACGTCAACGTGCATCAAACAAGGGGTTACCAGGCACATGACCCGTGGAAACCCATGTTTGGGGTATGGGTTGGCCTCGGGTTGAGGCTGGCTACCAGTTGGCTACCCGTAACCCTACCCGGCAATACCCGGGCGGGTTACCCAGACCCTTGCCAATCACTACTGCTGAGTGACGGATCTTCTGTTTAGGTTTCACCATGCGGCCATTCCAGCTCAGGGCCTCTCGTTTCCGAGTCACCTGCTGCTACTCCAGACGTACCTCGCCGTGTCCACGGCCTGGTACATCGGGCGCGGCGCCCATCGCGGACTTGTATGCGGCGACAGACGCGCGGCTATTCGCTCCCGCTGGAGGCAGACATCAGGAAGCGTGTGGGTGTGGCTGCGCATCGTACAGAGTTTTGGTTACCGGAAGAGCGCACGGCGAAGATCACGCTTGCGCTTGTGGGCCTTGCTGTGCGCTGGGGGACCCTGGCTTCGGAGGACTTTCTACCTCTACTGCTGCCAGCGGGGAGAAGGTGCACACTTGAGCGGTGCGAGGAAATCGAAAGACTGTATGGGACGTTGTTCGTGCAAGTTGCCAGACTCACTTTTGATCTTGCTTTTGATCGGCTCAGATGGGACGAGAGCAAAGGCAGGTCTGTGGGATCGGGACAGTTTCACGACGATGTGTAGGGCCTACAGGCATTGCTCAATTTACTATTGTACCCTCCTCCGCCAACGAGGCAATCGACTATTTAAACCATCTAGTTCCGGTGAAGCATCGGTATTTGGTACTGGCAGCCCATCTATACAATATATAAAGCATAGACGAAGGATTTGCTGACACACATTTTTAGTTTGCTGACACATAGAATTCTGACCAATCGTATGTGTATTGTGTCGGGTGTCTGCCCCTATTGCTGACACATAGAAATATGACCAATTGTATGTGTCTCGGAAGTCTGCCCCTATTTGTCCTTCCCGTGTTGTCTTCCTCGCTTCACCTCTGCTGCGACATTAATGCCAGCTTTCTGTGACCGCCTTTGCCGTCTTGCTATGCTTTCAACGCAACGTGACTGACAGCTAACATAGAATTCTGAGCGTGGTCAAGGCGAGCAAAGGACAGAACGCGGTGGAGGTAGCGGTGCCGACTGCGCACACGGACATCAACGCGGCGTACGAGGACGCGATACACGTGCTGTCAACCAAACTGCCGAAGGAGGAGAAGGAGGAGGACGCGACAACGATGCAGGAGGACTATGATCGTAACTTTAGGACAAAGTGCGTTGCGCCCTCCTTCAATCTGTTGACGCGCTGATGGCTTATATTTTTGTCATATTCAGTGTGTTGCTAACTTGGGTACTTTCGAACGTGAGTGGAACTTGTTCTCTTGGAGAGTCAGTCAGTGGCTTACTTGCTAAACACGCTGGCTTAGGCACTCTTGGTCGCTGTTATCCCTTGCGTTCCCTGCTTCACCTTTGCTCCGACATTAATACCAGCTTTGTGTGACCGTCTTTGGCGCCTCGCTATGTAATTTGCGTGTTACCCTCAACACATTTTCGGTGATGTAATTCTCGTGGGTTTTAAATTACTTCCGTTTCGCCAACCGAAAAGTTCCGTTGAGACTTCAGCCAACAAAGCATATAGGGGTGTCGGAACAGCATCCTGATCAACCTTCGTTCTGCACAGCTACTTCGATGACTTCTTCGAGCTCGACAGAACGCGTGCAAATGACAAACACCGTCGATCTTTTTACTGCTCACACTACTTTGACGCCTGCACAAGTTTCACAGCGACGTCGTTGACAACGTGAAAAAGACGCGGCAAATGGCTGTATTCCAAACGACTACACTGAAAGCACAGGCGAAGGAAGGGTCGGAGAGGTCTTCGGTTTCGTCTTTCCCACATTTCGCATTGTTAATAAGTTTGTTAGTCTTCTCAGCGCCCACGGGTGCGACAGAATCATGTGGAGGGAACTAGTGTGCGTTCGTTGCAAACGCAGCATGATAGGAGTGGTCAACAAGCTCATGAATCTGTGAGAATGATAATATCTGTTACACTGCATAATAACGACGGATAAACTTGAGGATTCCACTCTTTTCCATGAAGATAGCAATTTAACTGCTGCTCAAAGGGGTCAACGTCGTCGCCGTGAGCGAGAGAGAAATGCGCGAGCTGACGGGGCGCCTGCTTTTTCTTCACCAGGAGAGGGCGGTCAAGCGGCCTATGTACGTCGTCGGAGACAAGCAGCAGTACGTTCAACGCATGATGACGAACACCGACTAACACGCAGCAGCGTGATACAGCTCAACCTTACCCTGCGCCTTCCCGCAGACGAAGAACTGATGTTGGTGTACGAACAGTACGTATTCTAGATCAATTTTTGGTTACGTAATATTCATTGGCTTGCAGTATCGGCGTGCGCGACATATTCCGGCGGCGAACGAGATAGAAGAACATTACTTGGGATCATTCGATTATGAATGTCCACACTGTCATGCGTTCCATTGGCTGGCCGAAAAACGCGCAAAGTCACCAAAGTCGAATCCAGAATACTCTGAATGCTGCCGCGGAGGCGAGATATCTCTCGACTGGCTTGACGCAATCCCACGCGAACTGAAGCACCTGTATGAGGCACACGATCGAACCGCTTCAGAATTCCGTCGCAACATACGTCAATATAATAAGTCATTGGCGTTTACATCTACAGGCGGAAGCGGACAGTTAGTCGGCACCTCATTCGACGGTCGTGGTCCTCCCATTTACAAGATACAAGGCGAAATCCATCATCAGATTGGGTCGATCCTACCAGAAGAAAATCACTCGCCCGTCTACAGTCAGATGTATATTTATGATCATGCCGAATCGTTACAATATCGGCTGCAAAACAATCCTCAGCGCAGTCCGGCGACGATGAACACGTTAGTTAGCATGCTGGAACGATGCCATCCTTTTGTCGACGTCTATCAACAAGCTTATCAAGTGATCCAATCGACAAGTCTTAATGAATATCGAATCCAATTAGACTTTCAAAAAGGATCAGATCGTCGTCGGTATAATCCCCCCACCGGAAACAATGAACTCGCTCTCATCATTCCTGGAGACGAAGACGCGTGTGCGAATTCTCAGGATGTCATCCTGCGTCCGCGCGGTGGACCTCTGATTTGTATTTCCGAATGTCACCCTGCATATATGGCGCTGCATTTCCCTCTCCTTCACCCTACTGGGCAACTCAGTTGGCATCCGGAGATTCCTTACGTGGGGTCTATGGCCTCTGCATCTGATTCGCAACGATTCGTTTCTTTCTGCGAATTCGCGAAATTTCGATTGCATCCGCGACCGGCACATATTGAATCTTCACATATCTTCCAATCTGATCTCCTATTGCAAGAATACATTGTTCATTTGTGGGCGGCCGCAGAAAATTCACGCCTCAATTGGATTCG
>JAKELK010000587.1:0-23026 GCA_021525775.1 Lactarius deliciosus
GCAGTGTCCATGCCCCGATCTACAAAGACTTCAAAGAAGCGATTCTATTCGCTTCAATACGAATCAGCACCTGCTCCCCATTTCGAGAAGATGGCCGCTCCTTTTCTCGTCTAGGGAACGTTACTGTTGGTACTGGCCCTGCCGCCCCTACCCTTGCTGTAAACGCTACCACAGGAGCGTTACGTACGACGTGTAACTCGTAAGTCAATCGGGATCGGAAAGGTGAGTCGGTTAGGACTCAGTTCGATGGGAACAAGTACTACTAGGCCTCCCAGGGGCACTAGAGTAATAGCAGAGAGTAGGGCTCAAGCGTAGAAGCGAGCCAGACGGGGACTCAAGCGCAAGGGTGAGTCAAAAGGTCGATGAGGCAAGACGATGTGGTATTACACAAGAAGTCAAGTCTACCGTACAAGCTAGGTAAAGCGTGACTTATATACTAATACAGGATGTTTGCGAGTCGCAAACATATGCGCGATCCTAGGATACTGGTCCTAGAGAGCTATCAAAGGGAAAGTACGAATACGGAACAAGGAATTCCGCGGGACGACGCGTTGCAACAGAAGTCGTCAGCGGGTTCTAGAAGTCGCGCCACGGGGCGTCGGAACGGTCATACGGTGGGTGCAACAGAAACCGGAAAGCGTATCGAACTGGATCGTATCGTAAAAGTACAGGAATGCGCGAGAGGAAAAGAGTTATAGTAAGGAGGCGAGATCGTAACATTACCCCCCCCAGATTCGGAGTCACCACGACTCCGACTAGTCACTGGTGTAAGCGTAGTCTCTTCGGCAGGTATATTCGACAGAATGGGAGATGGAGTGCGGGGACAGACGTGTCGGCGAAGAACAGAAACGTCCGTGCTCACCACAGTCCCGACACTGCTCGTACATCGGGCACTTGATCTCTCGTGCCTCGCGTCGGTCGCAGACACTTGCCGCACACCTGGGGCGACTGTCTGGGTCGACGTACGCGGGGGACATGGGGAGAGCCTGCGAATGAGGCAGGTGTTAGACCGGTGAACTCGACTACCGCACCATTTGCACGGTTCGCGCTCCCGTCGGTCCGGACACTGAGCCACCAAATGCTCGTGGACTTACACTGGAAACACTTGCGTTGCCGCTGACGGCCTCTCCTTGAAGGCGCGGCATCTCGCAAGGTCCCCCGACGTGGGAGGAGGGGGGCCTGCTCGGGTGTTCCCCTAGGGCGCACCGGCTTTGCATGAAGCTCTGCGTACTTGTTAGATATGAGGGGGGGCCCGAGCGTACTGCAGCCGCTTGCGCACACCAGCAAGGTCCATGTCGAGCCCGAACTCATCCTTAGTCAGCTCAGACTGGAGATGCGAGGTCCGATGCCCGCGTCTGTATCGCGTCCCTGCGCATTAGACATTTGCGGAGGGGACACCTCAGCGTGAGACGGGGACTCCGAGCTCTGCAAGCACCTCATCAAGCACAATGGCGCGGGGGTCGTGAGGATGGAACATGTCTAGCTGGTTGTGGTGATGTGCTGAGGAGCTGGTCGCCGTACACCGAGTTGAGAAAGACCTGCGAATATAACAGGGGTGGCCTTTCCCCATGGTTCCGACAACTTCCTGATTCTTCGATAGTAGATGAAGCGGGCGGTCTGCAGTGGTGGTCGACACCGCCGATCAAGAGTGGGAAGAAGGAGGGGGAGGTGGAGTCGTTTGGAAAGAAGGGGAGGCCAGGGTCTACTGCGTCTTCCTCTTCATCCTCATCATCGAGGAGGGCGAGGGCGGGTTTGGCTCGGCGATGCGCAGTTGGGGATGGGTGTAGGAATGTGGTCAAGTCCCGCAGGAAGTGCGGGGTCGGGCATGGGTCGCGTGTCAGTGATGGTGCAGAAGGGGGTGTGGCGAGAGAGAGTACGGGACTGGTACATCGTGTACGACACTGGCGTGTCGACAGGTGGGGGTGATGCTGGTAGCTGGATAGGCGGGACGGTGGGGAGGCTGATCAACGGGATCGGGTGAATGGTCTCAACAAGCTTAGCAAGGGTCTCCGAGATCAAGGCGAGGATAGGTTGTGGAGGGGACTGGGGACTACTGAGTGCAGCGTACTACCGTCTACGTTGGACGGGACACCGAGGTCCTGTGATGGTACAGTCAGATTCTCAAGGATAACTTCGACGGGGCGGTGTGCGGGAATGGTAGAGACAACGGGGTGGAAGTCATGATGAGGTGAGGATGGGGATGATGGATGTTGGGGACGTCATTTATATCTTTCGTCCAGCCCCATCGGCGGTAGGATTTAGGTGATAGAAGTCGGTGATAAGTTCCGAGGCGTGTCGTACGTTCTCGAGCTCCCACGAGCTGTCGCTTATGGGGAATCCTTTCCACTGAACTAGGAATTGAAGTTTGCGCCCTCGTCCGTGCAGCCTCGACTGCAGAATGCGCTCCACTTCGAACTCTTCTTCTCCATCGATGAGGTCAGGTGGGGTCGCGTAAAGTTTGCGCCGTGTAGTTCCGTCTCCTTATATGGGTGAGGAGGTTGGTGGAACACGGGATGAATCTTCCATGTGGCGGGGAGTTCCAATTCGTAAGAGACGTCTGATAGACCTTCTTAATGCGGAAAGGTCCGTGGCGCTTCGGCCGAGTTTGGCGGTTGGGTAGAAGGTTCGCAGATTCGTCCCTTCTAGCCAGACCTGGGCTCCTTCCTGATATGGACGAAAAGCGTCTTCCTCGCTTCATCATCAAGTCTTGCATGCTTAATGCAGTCCTGCGCGTGTTGCCGTCTGAACCATTCTTCTAAGCGCTGTTCGACGATGGGGATGTTGTAGGCTTTGGCGTCCACATGGTGCGTGGTTCCCACCCATGATGAGGGAGAAGGGGATTCTTTTGTGGTCGCGTTTGGCCAGCGTTGTGTGCGAATTGCGCGACTGGTAATGCCTCGGCCCAGTTGTCTGCTGCACGTTGCTCCAGTGTCGCAAGTACTGTTCCAGCCACTGGTTCGTGCGTTCTGATTGTCCGTCTGTCTGTGGGTGGATAGGCAGAGGAGATGTTTTGACGGATGCCGAGGACTTTGCAGAGGTTTTTCATGAAAGCGGAGGTAAATCGGGGGTCTCGGTCCGTGATAATCTTCCGGGGGATGCCGTAATGCGGGTATAACGTGACGCAGATAGAGTCGCACTACTCCTTCTGCGGTTATTGACTCGTGACAGGGGATGAAGATGGCTGCTTTGAGCAGTCGTGGTCTGTGATTGTCAGGATGGAGTCATACCGTCGGACAGTGGAGTTTCGTGATGAAGTCCATGGCTACGACTTCGAATGGCTCGGCGTCTGGGTCTGTGGTGATGGGGAAGATGTGGTTTTTGTCGGTGTGTGTTGATTTTGTTGGCTTGGCATGTGTGCGCAACCTTTGACATAGTCTTCTACGTCCTTGCGCATGTTGGGCCACCAGTAGTCGCGACGGAGAGTTCGAAGTGTTTGCGATTCCGGGGTGTCCCATGGCTGGAGTATCGTGGAAAAAGGTGATTACCCCCCGTTTAAGATCGTTGTCGCCCACGACAACCAAGGCGTCGCCCTTCCACCATAGCCCCCACCTTTCAGGTTATGGGGTTCAATCCAACGCAGTACGTCCTTCTCATCGAGGTTCTGCGAGATTTGGGTCCAGATGTCCATGTCGTGCATTGACATCTCCGTGGCACGGATAAATCGTTCAGCGGGGAGGACGGTTACGTTGTTGTTGTCCTCCTCGTCGACTGTGTAATCGCTCGCGTCTGATAGGGCGTCGCGCAACCGTTCTTTGTCCCGGAGACGTGCTTCAGTACGAAGTCGTACTCCGACAGCTCTAAGAACTCGCGTGCTACTCGGCGACTAATTTTCCGTGGTTCCTTCCAGTACTGAAGGTTGGCGTGGTCGGTGTGGATGATAATTTTGTGCGGGGAACCGACGAGGTACGTTCGCCAGCTCTTAGCGCTTTCACGACCGCCAATAGCTCTCGGTCGTAGATGTCGTAGTTACGCTCGCTGAGCTTACGACTCGGAATGAATGCGAGGGGTGCAGTTTCTGATCCGGGCCTAGTTGGTTCAGCACGGCCCCGATGGCCACGTTCGAGGCATCTACTTCTAGCTCGAATGGTTTAAGAGATGGGGAATAATAACGTGGGTTCGCGCCCGATACTTCGCTTGATGTTCGTAAACGCGTCCTGCTCGTCTTGTCCCCAGCGCCATGGCGTGTCTTTACGCGTGAGGTTGTGAAGCGGTCGTGCCAGTGAGGAGTCCTCGGATAAATCGGCAGTAGAAGTTGCAAAACCCGAGGAACGCGCGTACTTCTCGAAGGGTCTTCGGGGCTGCCACTCCTGGATGCCCCGTACTTTAACGGGGTCCATACGCAGGTTCCGTGGCCTATGATCAGCCCTAAGTACTCACTTCAAGGACCTCGAATTCGCACTTCTCTGGTTTGATATACAGGTCGTGTTCTTCACATAAACGGAGAACCTCGTGAAGCAGCGCGGTGTGGATAATCGATGGCGGTTGCTATTAAGATGTCATCCATATAGACGATCACCTCATTGGTGAGGACAAGGGGTCGAAAGATGGTGTCCATCATTTCTTGAAACGTTGAGGGTGAATTGTGAGGCCAAAATACATAACTAGGGGTTCGTAGAGCCCTTGGTTAGTTTTAAACGCGGCCTTCCATTCGTCTCCCTCGTTGATCCGTACGTTGTTGTAACCCCACTTGATGTCAAGCTTCGAGTACAGGCGCGCCCCCGTATTCGATCACTAGTTCAGGGATGAGGGGAAGGGGGTGGTATGGTTTCGAACGGTGATCTCATTCAACCGTCGATAGTCTTGTACAGGGCGTAGTCTGCCATCCTTTTTTTTGATGAAGAAGAACGGCGACGCATAGGGCGATTTCGATGGGCGTATATCCCTTTTCTAGTTGTTCCGTGAGGAACGTGGTGAGCGCCTCCTGTTCGTTCTGTGCGAGGGGATAGACTTTACAATCGAGTGCGGCGGGGCGTTAGGTAGTAGGTCGATAGCGTGATCCCAAATGCGCGAGGAGGAAGCGATGGGAGCTTCTCATCGAATATTTTGCGATGGCAATGATACTCGTTGGGACCATTTCTTCAAACGTTCGCTGTTCCTTCTTCGCCGCTTCTCGTGTGCAGTTCCGACGCAGTGTCGTTTTCGTAAGAATGCGATTTGGGGCTCACGCTCGTCATCCATGAGCTGCTCCCACCTCCTCGTCAAGTTCATACGTCTCCAACGCCCGAATGGATGCTTCCATAGGCGTGGCTTCGTCTGACAAGTGAAGGCTCGAGACACAACCGGTTGAAACTCCTCGTTCAACGTTGCGTCTCCCCACTTGATCTGCGGCTCAAAGGCCGTGAACCAAGGGTATCCTAGGATGACTTCGTCCCTTCCTAGGTTCGTGACTAGGAAGCGAAGCGTCCTCCTCTTTTCCTGTTTTCACGGTGAGGTCCGTATACTGAGTGATGGCGCCGTCCTGGTTATGGGTGCCGTCTACATTCCAGATGCGGATAGGGTGGGTGACGTCCCTGTTCCAATCTGGAGTCGTTTAAGAAGTGTGGAGCATATGAAGTTATCCGTTGCTCCTGAGTCGATAAGGACTTGTCGTTCGGCCGTTGCGTGTGCAGATTTAAACAAACTGGGATTCGCATGGATCGGTATCTGCTAGTGTACACGTTTAAGTTTAAAGCTCTAGCCCAGGCCGGGGTTCAAGCGTCGAGAAAATCCTCTCTTCGAATAACTTTTCGACCATGAGGTCGCGCACTCCTGTGACTGTGCCTTCATCGCTGCGATCTGTACGTCTGCCTGCTCCTCATTCGAAAGGACGCGATTAGCTGATACGGCGACAGTACTGATGGTGGGAGTTGGTACGTTTGTAGTCGGGGGAGGGGGGAGCGCAGCTCGTGAGGAGTGGTGGGTAGCGCCATGGCATGCTGGCTGTAGCCACGCGCACGCCTTTTTGTGGGCAGTTACGCGAGATGTGCCCTTGAGCACGGCATCTAAAACATCGTCCCTCCTTCTGAAGTTGGGCTTTGTTCGGTGTCGGTAAGGGCCACGGAGGCTCTGGCGCGTCCAACATCCATGGCGTTCGGGTCGCGCGTTCTGTTGAGGGCCTGGACCCACTGCTCTCGGCTGTGTCCTCCCTTTCGACTGCGTGATGGTTTGTTTTTGCCCAGGCGATCCTTTCAAACAAGGTATTCAGCCTGCTGAAGTCGTGCAGCCGCTTTCCACTGCTCCCAGTTGACGGGATGCTGGAAGCGGATGGCATTAATGACTAACTGGTTTGGCAGCCCATCTTGGAAGATTTCGAGGGTCATGGCTTCATCGGGGTTGTACCCGGCTTTGGTGACGAGGTTCTGGAAGGTGGCGATATACGTGTCGATGTCTTCGCCCTTCATGGTGAGGGTTTGGAGTGCTTTGCGGGCATTGGTGCGTTCAGCAGAGTCGAAGTAGGCATTTTCGAATCTGTTTTGGATTGTTTGCCATAAGACCATATTTCCTTGGTCCACCCCGTTGACTATTTGTTCGTCGAGCCACCGCGCTTGTTCAGCTACCCAGTCTTCAACAAGGGGTCCTCTGATGTAGGATAGGAAGGTCATAGCTCGCGAAGAAGGGATTCTGAGCTGATCGACATCTGGGTTCATCCCTACATACAGGTCGAACGCGAGCAGGAATGCTTTGCTCTTGTCCCTTATCCCTGTAAACTCTGGAGGGGGATTTCCTCCTAGTCTTCCGTGACCTCCAGGTGCGATTACCGGCGCGGCTCCTCCTGGCGCGGCTCCACCGGCGCCACCGCCACCGCCACCGCCACCACCACTGCCACCGCCACTGCCACCAGCTGGGGCCCCACTGGGTGGCACCGGGGCTCCTCCTCCTCCTGAGCTCGAGGCTCCCGAGGGTCCTCCTCCTCCCCCACTTCCTCCGCTGGTGAGCGTCGTGCTAGCCGAAGCTTGCTGTTGGGTCTGTGACATCGCGTAAGATGGAAACGCGGTAGTTGGTAAGTTTGTTGTGGGGACAGATACGCTCGGGGAGTCGGGGTCTGGGTTGTCAATGTCGATGCCACTAGTAGTGCGGGTTCCAAAAGGTCCTACTCCGAGTGCGGGGGGTACGATGCTAAGGGTGTACCACTTCCCTTGTTTTGGTGAGTAGTCTATGTATGCCCACTGGCAGATATCGTCGAGGTAGTGGATTTGTCGATATCTTTGTGTATTGGGGTGAAAGAGAAAGTATCCTTCGACTCCGTCGTGTTCTGCCCAAACTGCAGATCCTTTGATTTTGTCAGAGAGTTCGTCGGTGCTGTGACGATTGATGTACTCGGCCTGGAACCGAGACTGGCTGCGACTAGATGTCGCCACTGTGAGAGACTTGACTTAATGTAACGCTACCACAGGAGCGTTAAGTACGACGTGTACTTCGTAAGTCAATCGGGATCGGAAAGGCGCGAGTCGGTTAGGACTCAGTTCGATGGTGAACAAGTACTACTAGGCCTCCCAGGGGCACTAGAGTAATAGCAGAGAGTAGGGCTCAAGCGTAGAAGCGAGCCAAGACGGGGACTCAAGCGCAAGGGCGAGTCAAACAAGGTCGATGAGGCAAAGACGATGTGGTATTACACAAGAAGTCAAGTCTACCGTACAAGTTAGGTAAAGCGTGACTTATATACTAATACAGGATGTTTGCGAGTCGCAAACATATGACGCGATCCTAGGATACTGGTCCTAGAGAGCTATCAAAGGGAAGGTACGAATACGGAACAAGGGAATTCCGCGGGACGACGCGTGCAACAGAAGTCGTCAGCGGGTTCTAGAAGTCGCGCCACGGGGTGTCGGAACGGTCATACGGTGGGTGCAAGCCAGAAACCAGAAAGCGTATCGAACTGGATCGTATCGTAAAGGTACACGGAATGCGCGAGGAGGAAAAGAGTTATAGTAAGGAGGCGAGATCGTAACACTTGCCATAAAGCCTCAGCTGCAGGCTCTTATTGCGATGTCCGCTCTGCCCCAGAAATGGGAGCACTTAATCCCCATCATGTGCAACAATCTCCCTGTTGCTGATCTCAAACTTGAGACTGTATCAGCTTGTGTTGAAAGCCAGTACGAGACGGAGACTAACCGCGGACAGCATAAGGCCGCCCATACAGCGCAGAAGCTTTCTGCCGTTAAGCGGAAGCATGCTGACCCTCGCTTTACCAAGCAGGGTTCGCAGCAGCAGTCTAGCACTCCCGGCCTGTCCAATCAGCAGCAGCCTTTTAGGCAGCGCGGAGGACGTGGATCCGGAAGAGGCAAAGGCAAAGGGAAAGGCAAGGCACCTGCCCGTGCTCCACAGCACTCGCATATTGCCTCCATTGCCGCACTAGCCCCTCCTACTTCCCACAAGGTGACTCATATTGGGTCATCTGGTGTCTCTACCAGGACAGAAGTCGAATCATCCTCGCCTCAGAGGACTCCCGGCTTCTTCCCTTCCGTAAACAAGGCGCTTTCGCTCGCTGAACGGCTGGATGTACCCGCTACAGTCCAGACCGTAAAGATGCTCGAGCAGTGCTTTGCAGACGTTGACGCTATCATGCGTCCTCGTATTGAACGGTTCATGGACGAGGAGTATGACTCCGAAGTCGACATCGACATGTCGCAGCAGCCTTCGGGCAGCGCACAGTCGATAATGAACATAGATGGATTAGATGACACGGAGATATTTGGTGAGCAGTCAAATGCTCTCCAACTTGACTTGTCGGATCTGACATTAAGCGATATGACTTCTGATACAGAAAGTCGCGCTCCCACACCTCCTTACGTCAATCCTGCTTCAATTGTTGAAGCAACAGTCAGGTGGGCTACTACCGGCGAAAGCCGTTTCCCTCCTCGATCTCGTTCTAATGAGCAAATCGAATCTATTTGGCGCAGTAATCAACAGTGGCTGCGAGATCACGAGATGCCAACGGACCCCCGTTTCGGCACTCTTATCTCTCCGGCCACCACAGGCCGTTCGCTGACACTGGAGTCCTTTTTAACCGGACCGGACGAGAACACCCTTGATTGGGGTTCTTGTGATGAAGAACAGTACGTCTTTTCTTCACTTTGCACATCACATGCTGATGACGTTACAGAATTAGCCCTGCCCCCAAAAAGTCTAGGGGATGGCAAACGTAACGGATACGTATATCTACGGAAATCGCATGTACTAGTACCGAAGTCGCTTGATATGTACAATATTAGCAGCGCTCTCCTCAATTTACTTGAGTGTGAGCACAATGAGTACTTCAGTCAATGTGCAGAGTGTATAAAGTGTACACAAAATATGTGGCTCCTTGACTCAGGAGCTTCAGCACACTTCACTAATAATCTTAGTGATTTTATTGAGTACAAGCCAATTGCTAAGTCTGAAAGGATGCCTGTTAAGACTGCAGCACAAATGCTATACGTTGAAGGAACCGGTTCTGTCTTGCTTGAGCATTACGTTGCAGACAAACCCGTAATTACTCGGGTATATCTGGTTCTATATATTCCACACATAAGCATACGTCTTCTGTCTATGGGTGTCTTCTTACAGCAAGGTTTGCGCGTTTTGGGGAATTCACAGCATATTAACTTGCTACGTAAAAACAAAAAGATTGTCCAATGTAAACCCCTTCTCCACAGACAATCCCTATATTGGCTAGATGCCTCTATATCCACTCTAACTGAGTCGCATATTGCGAACCAGTCTGCGTTACTAAATGTAGACTATGACCTTATGCATCGTTGCCTCGGTCACCCATCTAAAGAGGTTCTAAGACGAGCTAAGGAAAACACTAAGGGCTTTCCAGAAGGGATTATAATTCCCTCCTCTGATGTAATATGTCCTGGGTGCGCGCAAGGCAAAATGCCTGCTGCCTCACATCCTCCATCCGATACAAGGGCTAAAGCCTCTTTCTCTCGGATTCATTCCGATTTGAAAAGCTTCCCTATACCATCATACCATAAATACAAGTATTTTATCGTCTTCTTTGACGATTATACTTCCTTTGCATGGATCATTCTTTTACGGGATAAAGCCTCTGCTATTACGGCACTTAAGCAGTGGCTAGCGTTAATTAAAAATCAGTTTAACGCAACCATTAAAGAATGGATGTCAGATGCCGGCGGTGAATACAAATCGGATGCCTTCCTAAAGCAGCTTAAGGATGCCGGCATAACAGTGCTACAGTCTGCGCCACATACGCCACAGCAAAATGGGCGTGCTGAGCGCTTTATGCGCACTATAATGGACAAAGCTCAGGCTATGCGCCTTGATGCTTGCTTACCACAGAGTTGGTGGGAATTTGCAGTACTTCACGCTGCACATTGTTATAATAGAACCCCCATAAGTCGCCTTCAATGGCAGACTCCTTACAAACTATTACACAATGAAGTCCCTGACATATTGCATCTCAGAGTATTCGGATGTGGCGCATATGTACATATTCCAGAAGCTCGCCGGGTGAATAAACTTTCTCCCAAAAGCAAACTAATGATCTATCTTGGTAGAGGAGCTGGAATGAAGGCTGATGTCTTCATGCGCACGCCTAATACCTTGTTCTACTCAGACAAGGCACTCTTTGATGAAGCATTATTCCCTAGGTGTCCTAAGGACAATACTAGGAGTATACCCCGTGGTGTAACTCAGTTAGATGAGACAGTTCCTAGTGAGCAGTCTAAAGACAACGCCGCTCCCGGTGATGATGACGACCTACCACCTGAGCCTCCTATTGTAAAAGGGAGAAGTGCTCCCCAGCCGGCCGCTGGACCTCCTCCTAGCACTTCTGCTGGAGGATCTGGATTGCAGCTACCTCCGCCTTTACCCCCTGTTCCAGTACCTGGTCCTAGTGAACCTAGGAGATCGGGGCGTATAAGGAGACCAGTTACTCGTCCTGATAATGTCTATGGAGATAGGCCTCCTACAGCAATTATTCGTGACATTGCGCGGACTCGCACATGGCGACAATTGACTGAAACACAGCCGGGTAGCTCCCAGCAGCGTTCTAGTCAAGATCAGACGGTCTCAGGCAATGTTCCTGAACAAGCCGAATCTGATTCTTCCAGTGCTCAGAGTGATAATCCGCAGGATTCAGACGAAGTAGATCAGCAATTGCTGATCCGCCTAGCTCAGGAAGGGGGAGTCAAATTTCTAGATCTTCTGCTCGCCAAAGCAGTTTCACCAACAGATCTAGAGTCACCTGATACCTCTAATATTCGTGAATGGACCTATAAGGACATTCAAAAAATGCCAAGTGAACTCCAGGGGGAGTGGTGTAATGTGTGCAAAGAAGAGCTTGACTCTCTTCGCAAACGCAGAGTCTATGATCTTGTTAACCCGCCGCAAGGCAGAAGGGTGATCAAGAACAGATGGGTGTTTGACTTAAAGTCAGACGGCTGTAAAAAGGCCAGGCTAGTTGCCAAAGGCTTTTCTCAGGTTGAAGGCATAGATTATGACGAAATATTCTCGCCAGTGGTATGGTTTGAGACTGTCCGGATGATGCTCGCGCTTACAGTGCTGAAGGATTGGCACATCTCTGGGCTTGACGTCAAAACTGCCTTCCTTTATGGAGACCTTGATGAGGAACTCTATATGGAACAACCTGAAGGGTTTAAAGACCCTAGCCAACAAAATAAAGTCATGCGCTTAAGGAAAGCTATATACGGACTTAAACAAGCTGCACTCGCTTGGTGGAGAGCGCTGGATAAGTCTATGAGTTCCCTTAGCTGCACACGACTTCAATCAGACTCAGGTCTGTTTGTTAACGACAACAAAACAATTGTAGTTATTGTTTATGTCGATGACGTCCTCTTCTTAGGAAGAAATAAAAAGGACATAGCATCCCTGAAGAAGCGCTTCATGGAGATATGGGAATGCAGAGACTTAGGTGATACCAAAGAGTTTCTACGCATGTGCATACTACGTTCTAAAGGTAGAATCCTGTTAGATCAGCAGGATTACCTTCAGAAAGTGCTGCAGCGTTTCAAACTGATTAACGCCAAATCAGTACCTACCCCACTACCGGAAGGGTATCATCCATCCCCTAATAAGGGAACTGCAACCCCAGAGCTCTGCGCGTCATACCAACAAGTGATAGGATCTCTCCTATACATTATGATTGGTACACGACCAGATATTGCCTATGCTGTTACCAAAATGGTGCAGTTTGCAGCCAATCCGTCTGAGGACCATATGAAGTGTGCACTCTACATCTGCCGCTACTTACTTGGTACCTCTAATTATGCTTTAGTCTTTGATGGCAAAAGTGACGGTGGTATAATAGCATATGCAGACTCTGATTGGGCTTCAGACCCAATTACAAGAAAGTCCACTACGGGCTACTTAGTAAAGATGGCTAATGGAGTGTTCTGCTGGAACTCTAGAGCGCAGAAGTCTATCGCGCTCTCATCCACTGAAGCAGAGTACATGTCGCTGTGTGATACAAGCAGACAGTTGGTCTGGATCCGTTCGCTCTTTAGTGAGCTCGGAATTAATCTTGGACCGATTCCATTATGCGGAGATAACCAAGGCTCCATATTCTTATCTTCTAATCCTGTTCAGGAGAAACGGATCAAACATATTGATCTACGTCACCATTACATACGTGATGTGATCCGTGAAAAGAAGATAGAGTTATTCTTCATTGAAGGAGCTGAGAACCCCGCAGATCTCTTTACTAAGAATCTGGGTCGTATTAAGTTCCTTAAATTCAGGGAACAGCTAGGGCTAGAGTTTGGTGCGCTGCCGCACACGCACACCATGTCTGATGATGGAGATCCGTGATGGAGAGTGTGAAGGAGCTATTGTACTCTCGCGTACACCGCTTCTTCTTGAGGAACATACGTTTCTCTATGTTCTTCTGCATTATGAGCAATCGTCTCCTCACAGGACAGAATCACCTTACTCTCAAAAGACATGGTACGATGTCGCTTTAATTAGCAGACAAATGACTCTAAGCCTTTCATTGAACTACCAGAGGGAAGTTTGCATGTCCTGTCCCTAATGGGGACATAATAATGGGACGTCTGAGTTGGAAAATGTCGTTGACATTCACAACTTGATGAGACGTGTTAGAGTCGGGTTGGACACGACTCTACTAATCGACTCTGAGGCAACTTTCACTCGATGCTCTTACCCAGAGCTCATGAGGACGCTGCTATTTGCTTAGACGCGCTTTAATTAGCTGCACTAAGCAAGGGGGAGTGTTGGAACGTGATAAGTACGTAAGAACCTTATCTATAGCAGTTACAACATTATGGTAGTATGTTTGCCTATTACGGTAGTTGGGATACGTACTACAATGGGTGCAATACGCCCTCTATGCGAGAGAAGTCCTATGACTATCTCGAAGTGGTAGTTTACATCAGGCGTGTGTAAAAACGCGATATTGTGGACGCCTGTACTCATCACTTTTACGCAAATGGTCAGGGTAGGACCATAGAGTATAAAGTCCCTCCTATGGGGAGGGAGGCGAATAGACATTCACTCTCTTTCTCACTTGTGCACCCTCTCCACGCTATAGTCTCTCAACCTACTCTAAGGTGAGAACGTGCATTCCTGTTTGCTGCGTGCATTGCTGCGCAATAGCCCTTCGCAGCTTCCGGAAGTGGCAAAAGCGGCAGAAGCTGGGAAGGGGTTTCCGCTTTCGGCAGGCATGGCCTAAATCTTCTGAAGGGCTGCTGGAAGGGTAAAACCCTTTCAAAGCCCTGCTAAAAGGGTACCTACCTGTTTGCAGCTTGGCGAAGATACCGAGAAGGTCCCTCTAAAGATCATTCAAATGAACATGAAAAAGATAATATATTCTGGGTAAATACTACAGGGAAGACGCTACACTTAATATGCCGTTGCAGTTACCGCTGCCATCTGCACCACCATCCCTGCCATCACCCCGGTCACTGTCCCCGCCATGGGCCCATGGCCATTGCTTTCACTGCCCCTGTCATTCCCGTCTTTGTCGCCGTCGTGATCGCTTTGTCATCATCGGTACATCATCGTCTTGATTGCCATTGCTGTTGAGCATGTCGTGACTGCAGTCGCCGTCGCTTGCAGCATAGTCACATCATTGTCATTTTTATGGTCACACTCCTCAGCACTGGCAGCGGTGGTAGTGGCAGTGACGTGGAGGTCGATCTTGTGCACATGTGGCAGGCCCACACCAGTTTGTAGAAGAGTTAGTGGGGGTGCACGGGGCAGACGCGTTCGGACTTACAGTTATGAGGTCAATGCAGTAGCACGCTGTGAGTGGTGGCAGTATTGTGGCCACCATTGTCCTGCCCGGAATCGATGAGATGGAAAAAGAAAGAAAAAAGAAACTTAGCTAAAGGTTTTGTAAGTGGGTAGGGCAGCAGCGAGAAGCTTGGGTGCACGCAGAGCAGGAGTGGCAGGGGGTGAGGCGTTGGCTGGTGTGGCAGGGTGGCCTGTGGATGCAGAAGTGGAGGTGTAGGTGGTAGAGGGCAGGAAAAGACTTACTTTTGGTACTAGGTATGGTGGGGCATAGGGATGGCTTGCACGTACTCCCGAGGCGTGTTTGGGCAGACCACAACAGGGAGGTGGCCATGGGGCGCAAGTGTGGGGAGAAGGCAGGACGGCACTCTGGTTTGTAAAGTAGTGGCGGGCGAGCTCAAGAAATGGGAACTATAGACTTACAATGAGTGGCAATGATTATGACTGGGGCGGCCAAAGGAAAATCGTGTCTGGATATTGCGGATGGTTGCAGTCGTGGAGTATGGTGTGGTGGTGGCAGCTGGGTCAGTTGGTTGTTGGAATGGGAAAAACGATTCCCACGATCGGGCCAATCAACAAACAACGCGACTTGTTTTCTGTTTTTTTTGAGAGGTCAGCCACTTCTAACTTACGCACGCAGACCCGAATCCGACTAACTACCCGAACCGCCATCGTCACGCTCGTCGCCTTCACCGTCGTCGGGCGTGCAATGATGATGGTCTACTTCAACGACCACCCAACAATCGCAATGACTGCGACCATGATGGGGACCACTCTGGCCCTCTCACCCTTGCCGTCCTCCCCTTCACCCTCTTACCCCATAGCCGCTACCTGTCGCATCCACCCTCACTTGCTGGAGCTCACAGGCCACCCCACTGCACCCGCCAACATACCTCACTCACAGTATCTGCTATTCCTGCTTTGCGCGGATGGTGCACCCACTTGGCTGCACGAAGATTCAGATAAGTTTTTCTTTCTTCCTTTTTCTTTCCATCTCACCTCAAGTCGGTGCAGGACAACGGCGACAACACCGCTGTCGTCCCCTTCCTTCGTGCGCCACCAGCCTCCCCTGCTCGCCAACTGCCACAGCACTCGTGGCGTGCCACCGCATCGACCCCGTCCCATCACGCACGCACCGACCCCATGATGCCCCACTGCCACCAGGTCAGCGAGGTGACAGTGACGACCAAGATAGTGACGGTGACAACATGACCACAACCACGGTGAGGGTGACAAATACTGCAGCCACAACCGCAACAGCGGTAACGAAGGTCAGTGGTGGCCACGGTGGTGGCGGTGGCGGTGGCGGCGACAACGACGGAAGTGGTGACAATGAGGACTTTAGCGATGGCGACCGTCGACTGGCAGACTCCTACTGCGACAATGGTGGTGATGAGAACAGCGACGCCGGCGGTGACAAGTCTTGATTGAATGGACTAGATTTGTTGGCAAATATGTAGAATCATTCTGTATTGTATCTAGTATTAATCTAATGTATTGTAAAAGCTGAGAAGCTCGAAAAGTGGTTAGGGGTTTTGGCAGTGATTTGAAAAGCTCAAGAAGGTATGGTGGAAGTACTTGGAAGGGGCAGAAAAGAGGAAGGGCACCGAAGGGGAAGGGGAAGGGGATGTGATTTTTCTGATGTAACCCTGCTGATCACGGGGAGATGTTGATAAGTGACCCGCGCGCACTTAGCGGCTCGTATGGACACGCAGATAATGGACTGCTTTAGATTAGATATACAGGACATGTAGATTAGATTAATGTGATCTTTACAATCTCGGACTTCTTGTATTCTCTTATCTATGACATCACATGTACATGACATTATGGACTTCTCTAGACCGTCCTTGTACTATTGTCTTTGTACTTCCCTTTGTTCCCTTATCTTTATTGTGATGTCACTATGATATCATAGTCTGGACTCTTATTGTTCTATACACCTTGTTCTCCAGAACAGTACATTCCTTTTGTCTCTGTGTAGAACAAATGCACCTTGTATTTACTGTGACCTGTGTTACTGGCGTCACCCCCTGTAGCAGTATAAGTAGAGTACCATGTACACTCTGGCACCACACCAGTTCTCATCTGTTGTGTGCCAGGTATGTCTCCCTCTGCTGTATAAACACCAGTTCTCATCTGTTGTGTGCCAGACTTCACATCTGCTTCACCTGCAAGAACTATCTCTGTTGCTGCTTCAAGTACCACCCACATATCTCACCACAGTCTCCTTTGTCACTGTGAGTATGTCCTACATGTGTACTGTTCATCACTTCGGGGATATCTCAGGACAGCGTGGTAACAAGGCACGGTATTTAGGACTCCGCAAGGAGATATCTAGGGATCTAGGACCTTAGACAGGCGCTCCGCACCTGTTGGGTGCAGGTACGAGATTGATTGATGCCGATAGGACTTCTTACCCCGTTATCAGTCTCCCCTGTCATGTGTTTCAACCCCAAAGGTACATCCATACAACGGCCCTCTGTTACATAGCTTGAGCATGGCTAACATGACGTTGTTGACGCAGAAAGGAGGCACCCCCTTCAGGGTCGCACGTAGTTTCTCCCTTCCGTTCAGTTGACCCCCACAGAAATCCCACTCAAGGTCGTGCTTCACGCTCCCCGTGGCTGGTTTTAAACTCCCCTTGAAAAGTACCCTGATGAGCATATAAGCGAAAGGGTCAGTGCTGG
Organism: Lactarius deliciosus; assembly: GCA_021525775.1. Classification (NCBI taxonomy): domain Eukaryota; kingdom Fungi; phylum Basidiomycota; class Agaricomycetes; order Russulales; family Russulaceae; genus Lactarius; species Lactarius deliciosus. The sequence goes on from JAKELK010000587.1 coordinate 16,884, forward strand.
GTAGCCCCCACCACTCTTGGTACGTTTCGCTTGCCCATCAGCTCAGCCTTGCTCTGCTCGGCTTTGCATCCACCCACCCTAAACCCTAATCGGTCCAGGGTTTGGCGGTCGTTAAGGCAATAATCAGCCTTCCGCACTAGTTGCTTGAAGTTGGTGATGTACGTGTCAATGTCATCTCCAATCATTTTGAACCCTTTGGCCAGCATGGCTTTCACTTGTTCCTGCTCAAGGACATTCAAGAAGCGGTCAGAGAATCCTGCTGTGAGTGTATCCCATAAGAAAGGATCGTATCTGTCCCTCCCTTGGTGTAGTTCATTGTTGAGCCATTGGAGGAATCCGAGAGTCCAATTTGCTACTTTCGGGCCTTTGATGAAACCCAAGAAGAGCAGGCATCTCCGATACATGTTGAGCATGATCGGTGCTTCTGTGTTTTGACCCCAGTAAATGTGCCATTGCGTGAGGAACGACTCGTACTCATCTCAATTGCCGTCGAAGACGTTTGGAGTTTCTCCGGCGAGCCTTTCCACTCCATGAGGTAATCCAGGGGGGGGTCCTCCAGGGAGTGGTCCTCCTGGGGGTGGTGGTCCTCCTCCAAAAGGGTCGCCCCCACCTCCTCCTCCAAACTGCGGGGGTCTTTGTCCTCCGCCTCTGCCTCCTCGTGGTGGATCTGGTGGTCCTTGACTGAAGTTTCCTCCAGGTCTTCTGGGTGGTGCGGGGCCTGCTGTTCCCGGTGGTGGGTCTGGCATATCAGGGCCTACCACTCGAAAGATAGCGGCGTCGTCTGCTGTCATGCAGTGTCCTGTAGCGGGGTTGATGGGTCGCAGATAGGCTTCCGCCTCTTCGGTTATGCGTCAGACTTCTTCCGTGGCTGCTTCTTCTTGAGTGAGTGTGGTCGTTGCCATTACTGCTGGGGATTGGATGTGGATAGTTTTGGGTTCATTTATATGAAGCAACTCAGCTGTCTGAACTACTTCTTCGATTTCGGACTTGTTGCCTGCATTTGAAGTTTCTTCTTCACCACTCGTTTCTGATGGCGCGGGTGTTCTTGGTTCGGATGTACTGGGTTCCTCGTCTGGTTGTTCGTCAATGCGTCCCCACTGTTCGCATGTAGGCAACCCTTGTGCATCGATATTGCAGTTGTAGTTTCTTCCTGCCAGTCGTACTGCGTCGAAACGGTTGTCTATGGGGTTCCATGTAATTTCCACCCAGCACAGGTTGTTGAAATTGAACTCAACTGGTCGATATCGGGTAGGGCCCAATGCGAAGTCTACGAAGTAGCCTGTTTCCCCTCTATATTCTCTCCTCCTAGCAGCTCCTAGGAATTGTGTCAGTATGTTGCAATCTCCCCTGCGTTCAAGGGAGTATGTTTGAAAGTTGGTCCACTGATCTTGGGTTGTGAACGCCACGGTGAGGGATCTTGGTCTTAATGTAACACCACCACTGGCATTAGTCCGACTTGGACTGTGAAAGGGCACTCACGACTTAGCGAATATCTCGAGTATAAGTCTCATGACTTGGACTACGTGTACACGGTGCTTATTTAAGGGCACATGACTGGATGACTAGGCACTAGGACGTCTGAGTCTCTAGGCAATCGATGAAGACGACTTGCTTCGAGAGACAAGTAAGGACACGCAAAGGGGAGAGGAGAACAAAGTGGTGATTGAAGAAGACCAAGATGGCATATCTTGGTCTTATCAAGCCACTATTTATACATGTATGAGGATGCTTTAAAGCTCCTCCCAAATCCGTACGACTAATAGCATAAGTAGCTTGAACCCTACTATCGCTATCCTAGGAATGACTCATGCCACACCGGCATGTGATACTACTACTGCTGACTGATGTGATTTGTCCATGACACATTACGACTTACTAACAAGGTCATCACCGTAAGTAAGCGTTCACTTCACATACTGTGACAAGCTCACTTTGCTCACTGATTTCACTCCCTCCCTAAACCCTAACCTGCCACTTTTTCGACCTTGTTCGTTGCCATCTCATTACCCCACTTCTGGGCACATACGGCAAAGACTTCATATGGGTCTTGCTACCTTTTATGGTGCATTTATTGTACACATCTTGGTGCTGTGGCTGACTTAGGAACTTTTTTAGGGATAAGGGCTATGCTGCTCATTTTTGGCAGCTAGTCTCTATCGGACTTGGATCTGCTTGTCACCACAAGCTACTCGTGCAAGTTGGCATATGCGCAGACCCATCCTAAATTGCTTGCGCAAATCGGTGAGTCAATCAAGAAGTTCATCATTTTCAGTGCAGCATTTATCGAGCCATCACTGCATCACTGCGTCAAGTCATCAAGTCATTTGTGTGGCATACAGATTGCCTATATTGCCAGCATCCTGGCATGGGGATTCGGTCGTGGTATGTTTCCCTATTGGGTCCGTCCACAACTAACAATTGTCTCAGTGCAACGCCAGCTGATGGCCGTCTGTCTTGCGCTGGGATTATATGGTTATCAAATACATTCACCGTGTCTGCACGCCGTAGTATCGCTCATCCCTTTGGGTGTAGCTCATCTCACGGCAGTGGACATCCTGCAACTGCATGCTCTGTAGCACATCACTCACTTTGGCCAACTTTCCATTCCGCCATCTCCTGCCTCTCTTCCAGGCTTCTGTGGCAATAGTTTTGTCTGGCCACATCACCCCTTGTAAGGTGTGTCTAAGTTTTCTAATCATACTGATTCAATCGCTCATCTCAGTGTTCATGGCACTAGCGACAACATTTATGGTCCTTAGTGTACTTGGCACTGGGCGTTTTGCCCATCACCGTGAGTTCCTCGCACATATTCAGCAAGTCAATCAAAACATTTGCGTGCACCGTCAATTTCAGTGCGGCACTTATCGAGCTGTCACTGTACCTGCAGTGTCACGTCTCCTATGTTGCCAACGTCATGGCACATTTTTTGACTTTATATCTAGTCATGGTACGTCATCCACTTGGATCTGTCCGCAGCCTGACTTTATCGTTGCTCGTCTCGAGCAATAGGGGCTATACATGCACAGAGGTAATGCTGCGTGCGTTCATGGCTCCGTCAAACACAATGCGGAGATCTGTGTAATATACTGGGTAAGTCTTTTTCCAGTTTCTTCTCTGCACAGCACAACGTCAGCTCATAGGCCGTCTGTCTCGTGCCGTTTAACATATTTGTTTTCTAGATTGATCTGCCTGCATTATTCACAGTGACCAGGTCATTCCACCCGTGACGTTCATCTGCATGCTGTGCTCATTCAGGTGCTATCAGTCGTGCGTGATGTCATGGGGGATACCAGTGTTGTCTAGTGACGCCCGGCTTGCGCCGGTATATGTGCTCATCAAGGAGCTTAATTTGCCCGCGGCATTTGTTTGCTTGCCGTGCCCTTCCATAAGGTGCTATTGGTCATGCATGACATCGTGGGTCCTATACTATAAGTTATCATTGTCCTATATACTGTCAAATCTCCTTCAGGGACTCACACTGGCATGCGATCACAACTGGAAGAGGATTGTCCTTGATGAAGTTTGTCTCACTGAGAACCCAATTGACCATCTATCTCGCATGATCAAGAATTCCTTCTGGCACCCCCTCACCTGGCGCATCAACAGCGATGGTCTCGAAATCATCTGTGCAGATCCTAAGAACCACATAGGATGCATTCAGCCACGGATATGTTCCACATTGCGAACCCGCAATGGTCAAATATTATAGAAAGATCGCTTCTGAGAAGTCCACCTCGACTCGACCGTGATGCATGCCGCTGATAGCCTCGCAAATGGCTCATGGGCCACTTGTTCCTAGGTGATGACAGCGATGGGCGACCAATGGGTGATGACGATGCAGGGCGGTGACAGCGATGATGCCTTAGGTGCCACGAGTCCACAACAACAACGGTAGTATTACTAGTGCCAGTAATAGATATATCATCGCCGCGTCCCAACCTCCATACCCCTACGGGTTACGGGTAACCCGCCAAACCTGCAAGTACCTGCCAAACCCATGAATACCCATACCCGTATGCATGGGTAACCCATACCCAGACCACAGGTATGGGTACAGGTAGGGCTGAAGTGACATGGGGTAGCTGTGGTAATCCTAGTGTCTAGACATTGACTGGTGATGTTCTGATATCAGGTGAATGTTGTGCATTGCAAGTTGAGATTTTGATGTCACAAGTCTGGATGTCTTGAGTCAATGACTCATAATGTTCTGATGTCAGATGATGCACTGGATATCCCCTTGATGAAATGTGAGAAATAATAGGGATTATATTCAAATTATATTCTGTGGTGTCATCAGGATGAATGACCCAAAATCATTGCCAATGAACAAGTTAATCACATGCTAACTTTATAGGTAATTACATTCACAATGTAGTTACAAAATATCCAGGACCAATACCCTTTTGTCATTGTGAAGTACATTGTAAATAAACTCACACTGTCTTATGCAATGACATTTTAGAAAGTTTTAAATTATTTTCCTCATACAATTAACATAACAATCAATGTAACATCCCAAAATGCCCACAGTGTGAATAGCTTGCGTGATATCGGGGCTGAAGAAGAAGTGTTGGTCCTCAGTGGTGAGCTGATATGTTAAGATACGTTCGCAATTTGCCTGAAAGAGATGGATAAAAGAATGCAGGAGAAAGGAAGTGGCAGCGTACTTTGTTAGCAGGGTTGATAGGGTGGAGGTTGAATTTGGCCAAGGCTTTGACAACGCCGTGGGCACTCTCATGGAGGTTCTTCCATATGAGGGGGTCGGAAGGTGAGAAGCTCTTCAGGAGTATAACCATTCTGGTGAATAATCTTCATCTGCTTGACTATTGTTGACTTTCCAGACTTGCAGGAACCTAGTAAGAAAAAAAATGGTTGAGTATATACACACATATACTGCCAGGGGCACAAACTGAGATGATCGATAATCAATTGCTCTGGGGACAATGGGAGGTGAAAGGTGTTGCAGCCATTCCATGATTGACTGGAATTCTTGTGGGGGAAAATAGTACACACCAAGTAACAAGATCTTATATTCTTGTCTATGTTTCTTTGAGTCCTTCTCGATCTGACAGTCAATCAAATTTGAGTGGGCTCTCTCTTCAGTTTTTTGAATATCAGAGGTGCAATTGCCCATCATATGTGAGAAGAGAGGGGAAAGTGTTGGAATGGTGGTTGGTGACTAAGTCTTGTGGCCGAACATGTTTGATATATTGTGGCCACTCCGCTCCCATCCAAGTACACATGCACTGGGCCACTTCATCACTCAGGTAGTGTTGCCATGGCTCGGCTCAAAACAGCTGAGCCAGCCAAGCTGAGCCATAGCCAAGCTGACAAAACTTCTGGATGAAGACCTGGGTAATGAAGATTAGAGTAGGAGTAGTGCGCACAGATGAATTTAAGGTCATATAGGACCTTTCATGAGAACCTCCTTCAAGAGGCTAGCCAAAATGGCACATGACAGGGTCAGGGTGGACAAGAAAGGATGTTGCGATCGGACTCATCGGTACGACTACAGTCTCACGGGGTTCTGACTACCCTAGTATTAGTCAGGGACAGTCGTCTCAGTCAGCTTGTTGTAGTTATCACATGTCGCGCAGTACGGACTTGACTCATACCTAGGACAGTCATAGTAGGGTTCGAGCTTATTATGGCTACTGGGTACCTTACATTCCGGAGGAGCTTCAAAGCTCCTCGTCAACTGTATATCTAGTGGGTAGTGCAAAGACTGAGCTCCTTAGCTTGGTCTTCTTGAATCCTTATCTGGCTCCTATCGTTTTCTCTCCTGTCTGCCTTCTCCTTGTTTCTTGCCTACTATGCGTCTGGCCTTGGTAAGGCAGATCGCCCAGCGACATGTACGCCTGGTGGACTTCGCCCCAGTGCTGCCAGCGGTCACGTTCCTTCTGAGGTTGTGTACTTATATTCGCTAAGTCGTCCTTCGCGTATCAAGCCACTCTGTCACCACTCAAGTCGAGCACCGTAGGACAGGCCTAACGCAACATTAAGACCAAGCTAAACCTCACCAACGACACAGTGGCGTCCACAACAAAAGATCAGTGGACTGGGATCAAGTCCATCATACACCATCCCTAGCAGAGGAGAACGGAACGTCCCCACATGCTATCTAAAGGCTGCCAGGTGGAGGA
>JAKELK010000588.1:0-22973 GCA_021525775.1 Lactarius deliciosus
TGTCCAGTGTGTGGCCTTGCTACCGTCATACCCTGGGTGAATACACGGTTCCCACCTTTGATATTGGAACGTACGCCATCGAATACTTTGACGTGGACATCATACAAGGGTTGTCCACCATACCCAACTGGGTACCACAACCTGATGTCCTCCTTCTTGAACTGGAACACGACCTGCGCGGTACCATCACTCATCGTGATCTTGCTCTGACCGGTTACCCCGTCGCCGGATGGATCCTTGAGCAGTACTTCGGCGGTACAAGACGCCTCTAAGGAGGAAAGCACAATGCGTACAATCATGTCTGCGTCGAGATATTCGTTAACCTTGACGGATACACGGAGGTCGGATATGCGCGCATGGTACGTGTGAAGGGTCACAGGACGCCAAGGACCGGTAGTCAATAATACAGGGCCTGTTCACTCATCAGACAGAAGTCAGGAAGAACAGAATGCACGCGAACCCCAGTCCCAACCGTAGCTTCCGAGGTGGTTCTTTGGTTAAAACGTTGTGGCCAATGAGTAGTAGACACTCACTTGTACTGGGCCTTGCGAACGTGCAGACGACTGGGATCCCCATTCCAGCAGTTATATGTGGCGTCCCTTTGCTCGAGTTCTTTCCCCTAACATCAGGTTCAGTACCAGGAAGCATTTACAACGGCGATCGATGAGTGATCATACTTTCAAGAAAGTACTTGGAAAGGTGATTACAAGCTTGTTTGCCCCAGCAATCAGGTAATTCTTGGCCCCCGCCCGATATGATACGAACTGGTTCTCGGTTCTGGAATGGCAGCATCAGCGAGTTGTAATATAGATAAAACAGAAAACGCCTACTCAAGAATCTTGTGGCCATTCTAGAAGGAATCAGTCCTTTGTCACCGCTCTCGTCACTGTCGTCAGCAACTGTGCTCACGAGTGACACAAAGCTGAAGGTGTCCAAGCCGTCGAACACGAGATCGATATTCGGTGCAGAGAGTTCCCGTTCACCGACCTCAAAAGTGGTCTTGAAAGCCCAGTCCGCTTCCCCGATCCCTGAAAAAAGAGAGACAGAGCGTTGTGGGTCGAGTCGTGAGTCATTGAAAGCCTAGTTGGAGGTTGCACGTACACTGTACGTCCCACTCATGAAGACCAACGAACTATCAAAATGTCAAAACAACTTTCATCTCGCCAACCTGGCGGCGCCAACACTGTGCTCACGGGATCCGGTATTTTCTTCAAGTGGAGAAGTTCGACGTGCACCGAGGTAGGGAAAGCCGATGTTTCCAGCCACTCATTCTCTTCTGTCCCTTGACCTCCGCCGATCTGGGCGAAAGTCCAGCCCGTGTGAAGTAGGCGCGCGGTGCTGGTCATGACTTGGTTAGGTTTGACGAACCGGATGCACCGTGACGTCGGTAGAATACGTCGGTCGGTGCAAGACTGAAGCCACGAGCTTATTCAGGCAATATCAAACCATTGATCATATACAACCACAGGCACAATTTTTAAAGTACATTTCGGAGAAAAGAGACCACGGGTGCCGCTCAACAAAAGTACATCAACTCCTTCTGACGTTCGTGTATTGGTTGAAATGCTTGGCGGAACGTGGGCATGGGATCCGCATTTGCAAAGTCCGGACCCGGTTGCGGGTCGAAGTGGTGCTTCCAGCGTGCGCACACGATTTTCGCGTCTAGATCAATGCCCGTCAGCCATAATACACAAAGATGAAGACGGTGAATAGGCATCACAGTATACAGGTGCTGGTATAGAGACCGAGCGTGTGGCGCGCGCGTAGACGTGGCAAAGAGCATACGTTATTGACTGCAAAGCGTCAGCCCTGTGCGTATCGTCGGCATTAGTAACGACTTTGCAAAAGAATCGCTCAGGAATGCAACGACATACGTGAATCTATTCTCGTCGATGAGAACGTTGTAGTGGGTCGAACGGCTGGTACCGAGCAGTCCACCATGACTTTGCAGATAAAAGTCATATCCAACGGGATTGACAATGTCACTGTCGACGACCGTGCCAGCAAAGCAATTCCCGCTCCGGTCACTCTCGCTTTTAAAGCGTGGGAAGAAGCGAACGTGGTGACGCTTGCCAACAACGATAAGGGTGATGGTGGGATTGAAACCCAATGTTCTGCACGCGCCTGCGGGGGAAGTTGGAATGGAAGAGTATGAGAGACATGAATGGATGGTTCATACTTCTGATGAGAGGGAGTTCTTCCTGGATAACCGTGTCAAATTGTCCTTCCGAAACGCCATCTAGAAGACACCGCCGTCGGTAACGCGCATGCAGACGTAACGGATTCACTAACCGCGATAGAACAAGATCCGCTTGGGATACCTTCCCATGTTGTGCCTGTACTGGGTTAGCACATACTGTCGTTCGCTCAGTCGATGCGCTCATATAGAAAGGCTAAGAAATGCACCGTAGACATAGACTCCATTGCATCAATGATTTCCTGTCGAGATGTCTGCATTTCCATCGTCGAGACATACCGAACCGCACTCGCGTCGATACTTCCGACCAACGAAGTGAATGACGACCCAGGGGCAGGGTGAGTCAAATCGGCACCTGGACAGAACGTGGCGGATGATGTGTTTGATCGGTGTCAAGATGCAGGTGAGCACTCACCAATGACTATGGTTGGATTCGCGGAGTCGGTGAGGAAGGAAATATCGCGGGACTCTGGGACTGAATTGACTCCACCGAACTTTACGTTCAGCCTGAGTGGGAAGATGTCAGAAGTGCTAGGAACTGTTTCGATGCACTTACTTGAGGGTAATGTTCGCATAATATTGAGGTCTCGCACGGAAGCACTTGGAGGATTTCATGCACTGCGTCACAACACCTGTCTGGGAACAAAGTTAAGCGTGTTGGCGTTAGGCTGGGGCAACTGTCAATTACCGCGACATCACCAAAACTAGTACGTAGATCAAAAATCAGAGTCGCAGCAAACTTTGGTAATGTGTATTTACTGCTTGACAGCGGTGTATATGTCATTGCCACCTTCTGGAAGGACGACGACGACGAGAGTGGGGAGATTCCCTGTGCGCCGCTGGCACTCGCCACCTGCTGCGCGAAGTTGCTGCCAAGATAGTCAAGCACCCGCGAAGACAGTTAAACTATAAGACAGCAGACCTGACCGATGTTGCCTTGTCCTGTCTCCCATTGAATAAGCGCTGGTTGAGGATTGATGGATATTCCTACGATAAGGTCCAGGTGAAGGGGGACAAAATTTCGTTATGGGTAACCTTACCAACAGCCTCACATGCTCTCACCAAGTCGGAAGCCACCTGGTTAGCAACCTGGTCATCGAAGAGTTGACGACGCTCATAAATAATGACCATCCAATTGGCAACGTCGGAGGGGGTGAACATCCGCTTGTCGATCCTTTATAAAAGACATTATCAAAACCGCGGCGCAAAGCACGACAGCGAACTTACAAATTCCATGCGCCATCGCGCGGTCTCTAGCACAAACACGTAGGGTCGTTCAAATTTCAAAGCAAGAGGAAAGCGACGGACAGCATGGGGCTCTTCGGAAGATTGATGATACCTCAGCGTCGGGGCATCCAGAACACGGGCTTGTATTCTTATCGGTTCGTTCGAAACAGTCATGCCAAACTCGCGGACATATTCGGATTGATTGTAGTCCAGTACCTTGGAGTAGAAAGTCAGCACATCAGCCAAGGACGCGCTGCCAGAACATACACCCAGGCCGTTGACGATACTCCCTAGACGGTCGTTAGGACGCGTTTTGGCGAACTCGAGAACAGAGTTCGTCTTGTCAGGGGGTACCTGTTTCCGCATTATCTGTCCGGGAGGGACGTGACAAAGTTCCAAGGGGATCAATGCCCCACTTGAGAGCTGCAGGACGTAGGGTCAGTATGAAGGGGTGTATGCGGACACGTGCAAACCTCAACACATATTACATCTGGGAAGCGAAGTGGCCGATGCAACTTTTGACGGAAGTAATTCGCGACGGTCGTCGATTGGCCACCTGCAAGCTCGAATGTTAGATCCCGAGCTCCTTCTCTACTCAACCTCCTGACAACACGCGGTTTTGTGGCCTGGTTTGGGTCGGGCTGATTGTACGATGCCGTTATCTTCAAACCGGGGGCGATGAATTGCTGTATACGTATGTGCTCACTGTCCAGTAGCCCATGACGTGGCGCAAGCGCGTTGGGGTTACCTGGTCTTCCCAGTATAGCGAGGGTGACGTCGATCAGTGGCCCAGGCATGTACATCGCGCCAGCCGATATATCTATGTTGATCACCATGCGACCGATAGCAGGTCGCACAGATTGGAAGTATCTACGCCATAGGACAATTCCGCCACCAATGTCTCTCGTTTCGTGATCCATGTAGAACGAGCCATTGTATGGGTATATTAGATTTGGTTCCATGCGAACCACTACGTTGAGTGCCTATTTAGATACGTGGATTATGGTGGGATTGAACAAGCACACAAAATTAGATGTACCGTGATCGCTGTCAAAACCATATTGTCGTGTCTTTGCTCGCCTTGCAAAAAGCGCTGGAGGACCCTAAGAACGAATCGGATAAGAGTCAAATTTGGAAAGGTTTAAGTCGTACTCGAGGTCGATTGATGCGACGTAGGTCAGGCAAACTGCGAACACCCCAGTGCCGATAGGGACGGAAAACTGGGAAGCAGGAAGCAAATGAAGTTAAACAACGAATAGTGACTTGGAGGACTCACTTCGCGACCACCAGACTCAAAGGGGAGCTCGTACGCTGTGAATAGGTTCTTACGGCCATCATACACCCCGGGTCTTGCGAAAAGTGCAGGTTCCACCTGGGTCTGTAACGCCTGAATGATCTCGAAATTCCTTGCGGCTGGAAGTGGCCTATCAGCCGGGGAGATGACTGATAAGCGGCAATCAGCGATATACGAACGTGGGAAAAAGACGACGCCTACCGACTGCAATGTGGAGGAGCAGGTGGGAGGCACTGTTCAGTGAATCCGTTCGAGGAGAAAAAGGGTATATACCATCGTAATGATATATTGTCCCTTGGTTGAGCTCAATCGCAAAATTATTGGTAAGAACTTTGACCGGCCATCCAGCGGTCCCTCTTCCTGTGCGCCTGACGCCTATGGCACGAACGTGGGCAGCTGGGATTAAAGAACGTTAAACAGCTGGTCCTCCGGATACAGGAGTAGCTCGAGTGGGGAACCCACCATTTTGGGGAGGACCGCCTGGGGTGGGAAGGCCGTTATCACCGCGGCCGCCCCCACGAGCACCGCCGCGGCGACCACCACGCCAACCGCGGCCAAGTTCTCCAGGAGCAACTTTCGGAGGCATGAGAAAAATGAAAGGAACCGTATGTGGGTTGAATCGAAATGACCACGCACGCCAGTCCAGCAGCGGCGTAAACACATTTTCCTTCCAAAGACACATTACGTCGCGGGAACTGACAGCTGACGGCCTCAAGGCACTCGGATTTGTAGCTGCCACACATGCCGACTGTGACGGGCTGCAGGCACATGCCGACGACACAGTATCCGGATTCGACACGGTCTGATACGAGCATGTTCGGTTTCGCGGAAGAAGCGGGAGAAACACTTCTTCCCGCGGCACACACCTTCGACCATAAAGGTCATCGATCCTGCCACTCCAGAAGTCCGCTGGAAGAAGAGACTATCGCACTGGTCATAACGCGATGTATGCATAAATACTACAGTATCTCGTTCGTCCGGTCAAGCGCGCGCTCGGTGACCTTCCGGGAAGCGGGGTCGGGAAAGCTAGCGTCGGGATTTGTAGGACATCAATAGACATGGGTGTCGATTAGACAACAATGTATCTTCATAGAATATAAGCATCGGCACCAGTGACACGCAACTGGTAGCCTGATAGCGGGCGATGACGCGATGACGCCAAACGACCGAAAACCAGGTGTGAGAATATTAGGTAATCGGCAGTTCACCGTCCTCCTCGCAGGGAGTCTGGGAAAGTCGATGTAACCACTCGTTATCTTCTGTCCCTTTACCTTAACACGAAATACCAACCTGTGTGGAGTGGGTGCGTGGTACTACTGGTCATGACTTGGGTAGGTTTGATTCACTGAAGCACTGACGCCGGTATAATACTCTTGGTCGGAACAAAACTGGGTGGAGCACCGCGAGTTTATTCGGCCAACGTCAAACGATTCAATTCGTGCGTGGAATGTTACGACAAGCGAGGTGGCAGCTATCAAACTACTGATTTACAACGACAGGCACAATTTTCAACAGCGCATTTTGGAGAAAACGAGACCAAGGGCGCCACTCAACAGAAGTACATCAAGCCTTTCAGGCGCTCATGTGTTGGTTTAAATGCCTGACGGAAACGCTCCAAAGTAGTAGTTGCCTCTGTCGTGTCCGTCACCGTCTCGGATATAGTGAGGTCCAGTCGTGGGTCGAAGTGGTGCTTCGAGTGGGAGCACACGAGTTTCGCGTCTGGGTCAATCCCCGTCAGCTATAATACACAAAGATAAAGACGGTGAATAGGCATCACAGTAGACGGGTGCGGGTATAGAGACTGAGCACGTGGCGGGTGCGTAGACATGGCAAAGAGCGTACGACAATGCTTGTAAACCGTCAGCCCTGAGCGTACAGTCAGCATCGACAACAGCCTCGCAAAAGAAACACTCCGGAATGCGATGACATACGTGAATCTATTCTCGTCGACGAGAACGGTGTAATGGGTCGGACGAGTGGTACCGAGCACTCCACCGTGACTTTGCAGATAAAATTCAAACTCTACGGGATTGACAACGTCGCTGTCGACGACTGTGCCAGCGGGGCAATTTCCGCTCCGATCACCCTCATTCTCGGATCGTGGAAAGAAGCGAACATGGCGAGGCTTGCCAACAATGATAAGGGTGATGGTGGGATTGAAACCCAATTTTTTGCACGCGTCTGCGAAGGAAGTCAGAATTGAAAGGTACAAGACACAAACGGAGGGTTCGTACTTCGGATGAGGGGGAGTTCGCTCTTGATAATTGTGGCGAATTGACCTTCTGAGACGCCTTCTGGAATGCAAAGTTGGTAACGCGCATACTGATGTGGAAAGTTCACCAACTGCGATATAGCAAGATCCGTTCGGGATACATTCCTGTTGCGCTCCTGTACTGGGTTAGCACGTACTGTCGTTCGCTCAGTCAATGCATTCATATGGAAAAGACAATAAACGTACCGTAGACATAGACTCCATTGTATCAATGATCTCCCGTCGAGATCTCTGCACTTCCATCGTCGAGACATACCGAACCGCACTCGTATCGATACTTCCGACCAACGAAGCGACTGAGGGGCGATCTCCGGAACCACTGACAGGGGCAGAACGGATGACATGGGCACCTGGACAGAACGTGGTGGATGATGTAGTTGATCGGCATCCGGGTACAGGGTGAGCGCTCACCCATGACTATAGTTGGAATTGTGGTGTTGGTAAGGAAGGAAATATCGCAGGGTTCTGGGACTGAATTGACTCCACCGAGCTTTACGTTCAGCCTGAGTAGAGACGATGTCAGGAGTGCTAGAGATTGTTTCGGTGTACTCACTTGAGGGTAATGCTCGCAAAATATTGAGGTTTCGCACGGAAACACTTCGAAGACTTCATGCACTGCGTCACAACACCCACCTGTGGACAAAGACCAGTGTGTTGGTGTTGCGCTGGGACACTATAGGCAACAGTCAATTACCGCGACATCACCAAAACTAGTACGTAGATCAGAAATCACAGTCGCAGTAAACTTCGGTGCTATGCATTTACTGTTTGACAGCGCTGTATATGTCATTGCCACCTTCTGGAAGGATGACGACGATGAGAGTGGGGAGATACCCTGTGCGCCGCTGACACTCGTCACTGGCTGCACGAAGTTGCTACCAAGATAGTCAAGCGCCTACGAAGACAGTTAAACTACAAGACGACAGACCTGACCGATGTTGCCTTGTCCCAACTCCCATTTAATAAGCGCTGGCTGTGGGTTGATGGGTATTCCTACAATAAGGTCCAGGTGATGGGTGACAGAGAATTCGTTATGGGTAACCGTACCAACAGCCTCGCATGCTCTCACCAGGTCGGAAGCCGCCTGTTGGCAACCTGTTCATTGAAGCGCTGTTTCTGCTCGTAAATAGTGATCATCCAATGTGCGACGTTGGACGGGGTGAACATCCGCTTGTTGAACCTTCGGAAAGACATCACTGGAGCTGCGGCGCAATCCACAACAGCGTAACCTACAGATTCCATGCACCATTTTGCGGTATCTGGCACAAACGCATGAGGTCATTCAACTTTCAAAGGGAAATTTTACGGACAGCACGAGGTCTTTCGGAAGATTGATGATATCTTAGCGTTGGGGCGCCCAGAATACGAGCTTGTATTCTGATTGGTTCGTTCGCAACAGTCATGCCAAACTCGCGGACATATTCAGATTGACCGTATTCCAGTACCTTGGGGTAGAAGGTCAGCAGATCAGCCAAAAACACGCTGCCAGAACATACACCCAGGCTGTTGACGATACTTCCTAGACGGTCAATAGGACGCTTTGTAGCGAACTCGAGAACAAAGTTCGTCTTGTCAGGGGGTACCTGTTTCCGTAATATCTGTCCGGGAGGGACGTGACAGAGTTCCAAGGGGATCATTGCACCACTTGCGAGCTGCAGGACAGGGTCAGTGCGAAGCGGTGCATATGGACACAAGCAAACCTCAACACAGATGACGTCCGGGAAGCGGAGTGGCCGATTCAGCTTCTGGCGGAAGTAATCCGCGACGGTCGTTGTCTGACCGCCCGTGAGCTCGAATGTCATGTCCCGAGCCCCCTCTTTGCTCAGCTTCTTGATACCACGCATTATTGGGGTCTGGTTTGGGTCGCGCTGATCGTACGTCGTCGTAACCTTCAAACCAGGGGTGATGAATTGCTGCAGACGTATGCGCTCCCCGTCGGTGAGCCCCCTCCGCGGCGCAAGCGCATTGGGGTTACCTGGTCTGCCCAGTATAGCGAGGGCGACGTCGGTCAGTGGCCCGGGCATGTACGTCGCACCAGTCGATATATCTATGTTGATCACCATGCGACCGATAGCAGGTCGTAAAGATTGGAAGTATCTGCGCCATAGGACAATTCCGCCACCAATGTCTCTCGTTTCACGATCTGTGAGGAACGAACGGACATTGAACGGATATTTTTAATTTGCTGCCATGCGAACCACTACATTGAGTACCTATTTATGTGCAAGGATTATGGTGAGACCGAACAAGCACACGTAGCTAGGCGCACCGTGATCGCTGTCAAAACCGAGTTGTCTTGGGTCTGCTCGCCTCGCACAAAGCGCTGAAGAGCCCTAGGGATGAGTCAAACAACAGTCGAATCTGAGAAGACATGGAGCGTATCATACTCGGGGTTGATTGATGCGACGGGAGTCAGGCGAACTGTGAACACCCCCATACTTGGAGGCACCGCAAACTTGAGAGGGAAAGTAAATGAAGAGGACCGACGAGCAGTGATTCGAAGGACTTACGCTGCGGCCACCAGGCCCGATGGGGAGCTCGTACGCCGTGAACAGGTTCTTACGGCCATCATACACCCCAGGTCTTGCGAAAAGTTCAGGTACTACCTGCGTCTGTAACGCCTGGATGATCTCGAAATTCTTTGCGGCTGGAAGTGGCCTGTCAGCCGGGGCAATGACTGTGATAAGCGACAATTAGTGACATACGAACGCGGGACGAAGAGGGTGCTTACCAACTGCAACGTAGAGGAATGTGGGAATTGTTTGGTAAATCCTTTCGAGGAGAAATGAAGAAACATGCCATTATAATGATATATTGTCCCTTGGTTCAGTTCAATCTCGAAACTGTTGGTGAACACTTCGATTGGCTGTCCACCAGTCCCATGTCCTGGGCGCTTGACACCGATGGCGGTAACATGGGCAGCTGGGATTAGGGAACGTTGAATAGCAGGCCCTCCAGTTACAGAGAAGGGTATAGCTCGAGTGGGGTTCCCTCCACGCCGGGGAGGCCCACCGTGATCCCAGTCTGAACTTGAACCGCGACCACGGCGATCGCCGCCGCCGCCACGGTCGCTGCCACGACCACGGCCACGACCATGACCACGACCACGCCCGCGCCCGCGCCCACGACCACTACCACTACCACGACCACGACCAAATTCTTCAGGAGCAGGTTTCGGAGGCATGAAATGGAAAGGCAACCGTGCTCTGCAGGTCTGGCCACGGACGCACGCTGATCTACTGGCGTAAATACCTTCCAAAAACAGATCACGTCTCATACCTGACTGTTAGCTGACGGCCTCAAGACCCTTGGCTCTATTGGTCCCACACTTACAGTACCGACCGTAGTGGCGCACTGACAGGAATATATATTCACGTGCACTGAAACCTATGAACGTACAGATGATTAGACCCTCGGGAAAGTGCTCGAAAACGTGGCTATAAGCTCATTCATTGACCAAGGAATTCTTGGCCCAATGGGACAACAGCTAGTTCTCGGTTCTGGAATGGCACACCAACAAGTTGTATGGGAGAGATAGAACAACAAAACTTCCTACGCCAAGAATCTCGTACCCATTCTAGAAAAAATGAGACCTTTGTCATTGCCCTCGTCAGTGACTGCTTGTGGGTGACACAAATCTGAAGGTGTCCAAGCCGTCGAACACGAGATCGATATTCAGTGCTGAGAGTTCCTGCTCACTGATCACGAGAGTAGTATTGAAGGCTTAGTCCGCTTCCCCGATCCCTGAAAACAGAAAGATCGCGCATTGTGGGTCGAGTCGTGAAGCATCGAAACACCAGAGGGTTGCACGTAGTAGTACACTGTACATTCAACTCATGAAGACCAACCACTCAACGTTTCCTATCCCTTGACCTCTGGGTGAAAGTCCATCTCGTGGCAAGCAGGCGCGTGGTACTGGTCATCCGGTCATGCAGTCATGATTTATTCAGGTAACGCCAAACAATTCAATTCGCGCGTGGAACGCTATGACGGGAGACGGCGGCTGTCAAACTACTGATTTACAATGACGGGCACAATTTTCAACAGCGCATTTAGGAGAAAACGAGAGAACACGGGCGCCATCAACAGAAGTACATCAACTTTTTCTGACGTTCGTGTGTTGGTTTAAATGCTTGGCGGAATCTCTCCAACGTGGTGGCCGCCTCTGTCGTGTTTGTCGCCGTCTCGGATATAGTGAGGTCCAGACCCAGTTGCGGGTCGAAGTGGTGCTTCGAGCGGGAGCACACGATGTCCGCGTCTAGGTCAATGCTAGTCAGTTATGGTACACAAAGATAAACACGGTGAATAGGCATCACAGTAGACGGGTGCGGGTATAGAGACCGAGCGCGTGGCGCGCGCGTAGACATGGCAAAGAGCGTACGACAATGCCTGTAAACCGTCAGCCCTGTGTGTGTCGTCAGCATCGACAACAACCTCGCAAAAGAAACACTCAGGAATGCGACAACATACGTGAATCTATTCTCGTCGAGGAGAACGTTGTAGTGGGCCGGACGGCTGGTACCCAGTAGTCCACCGTGACTTTGCAGATAAAAGTCAAACTCGACGGGATTGACGACGTCGCTGTCGACGACCGTGCCAGCGGGGCAATTTCCGCTCCGATCACCCTCATTATCAGATCGTGGGAAGAAGCGAACATGGTGACGCTTTCCGACAATGATAAGGGTAATGGTGGGATTGAAACCCAATTTTTTACACGCGCCTGCGGGGGAAGTTGGAATGGAGGAATATGAGAGACATAAATGGAGGGTTCATACTACGAATGAGAGGGAGTTCGTCCTGGATAACCGTGGCAAATTGTCCTTCCGAAACGCCATCTAGAAGACACCGTCGGCGACGTGCATGCAGACGTAACAGATCCACTAACCGCGATAGAACAAGATCCGCTTGGGATACTTTCCCGTGTTGAGCTTGTACTGGCTTAGCACGTACTGTCGTTTGCTCAGTCGATGCACTCATTTGGAAAAGTCAAGAAACGCACCGTAGACATAGACTCCATTGCATCAATGATTTCCTGTCGAGATGTCTGCACTTCCATCGTCGAGACATACCGAACCGCACTCGTGTCGATACTTCCGACCAACGCAGTGAATGACGGGCGATCTCCCGACCCAGGGGCAGGGTGAATAACATCGGCACCTGGACAGAACGTGGCAGATGTGTTTGATTGGTGTCAAGATACAGGTGAGCACTCACCCATGACTATGGTTGGATTTGCGGAGTCGGTGAGGAAGGAAATATCGCGGGGCTCTGGGACCGAATTGACTCCACCGAGCTTAACGTTCAGCCTGAGTGAGGACAAAGTCAGGAGTGCTAGGGACTGTTTCAATGTACTCACTTGAGGGTTATGTTCGCATAATATTGAGGTTTCGCACGGAAGCACTTGGATGACTTCATGCACTGTGTCACAACACCTGTCTGGGAACAAAGATCAGTGTGTTGGGGTTGCGTTGGGACGCTATAGGCAATTGTGAATTACCGCGACGTCACCAAAACTAGTACGCAGATCAGAAATCAGTCGCAGTAAACATTGGTAATGTGTATTTACTGTTTGACAGCGCTGTATATGTCATTGCCGCCTTCTGGAAGGACGACGACGATGACAGTGGGGAGATTATTTGTGCGCCGCTGACATTCGCCACCTGCTGCGCGGAGTTGCTGCCAAGATAGTCATGCACCCGCGAAGACAGTTAAACTACAAGACAGCAAACCTGACCGATATTGCCTTGTCCCGACTCCCACTTAATAAGCGCTGGTTGAGGATTGATGGATATTCCTATAAGGTCCAGGTGAGGGGTGACAGATACCGAGTTTCATGGGTAACCGTACCAACAACCTCGCATGCTCTCACCAGGTCGGAGGCCATCTGGTTGGCGACCTGCTCATTGAAGCGCTGTTGCCGCTCGTAAACGACAATCATCCAATTGGCGACTTTGGACGGGGTGAACATCCGCTTGTCGATCCTTTGGAACAGACATTATCAAAATTGTGGCACAAACCACAACAACTTGACGTACAAATTCCATGCGCCATCGCGTGGTCTCTAACACAAACGCATGGGGTCATTCAAATTTTCAAGGGAAGCGAAAATGTACGGACGGCACTAGGCTGCTTAGAGGATTGGTGATACCTCAGCGTCGGGGGATTCATAACGCGGGCTTGTATCCTGATCGGTTCGTTTGCAACAGTCAGGCCGAACTCGCGGACATATTCGGATTGTCCGTATTCCAGTACCTTGGGGTAGAAGGTCAGCAGATCAGCCAAGAACACGCTTCCAGAACATACACCCAGGCCGTTGACGATACTTCCTAGACGATCGTTAGGACGCTTCGTGGCGAACTCGAGAACAGAGTTCGTCTTGTCAGGGGGTACCTGTTTCCGCATTATCTGTCCGGGGGGGACGTGACAAAGTTCCAAGGGGATTAATGCCCCACTCGCGAGCTGCAGGACGTAGGGTCAGTGCGAAGCGGTGCATACAGAAACATGCAAACCTCGACACAGATGACGTCCGGAAAACGCAGTGGCCGATTCAGCTTCTGGCGGAAGTAATCCGCGACGGTCGTCGTCTGACCGCCCGTAAGCTCGAACGTTAGGTCCCGAGCCCCCTCTTTGCTCAGCTTCTTGACACCACGCGGTCTTGGGGCCTGGTTTGGGTCGCGCTGATCGTACGATGTCGTGATCTTCAAACCGGGGGTGATGAATCGCTGTATACGTATGCGCTCCCTGTCGGGAAGTCCCTGACGCGGCGCAAGTGCGTTGGGGTTACCTGGTCTTCCCAGTATAGCAAGGGCGACGTCGATCAGTGGCCCGGGCATGTACATCGCACCAGTCGATATATCTATGTTGATCACCATGCGGCCGATAGCAGGTCGCACGGATTGGAAATATCCACGCCACAGGACAATCCCGCCACCAATGTCTCTCGTTTCACGATCCGTGAAAAACGAACGGACATTGAATGGGTATTTCAAATTTGGTCCCATACGAACCACTACGTTGAGTGCCTGTTTAGACGCGTTGATCATGGTGGGGTTGAGCAAGCACACGCAGTTCGGCTTACCGTGATCGCTGTCAAAACCGAATTGTCGTGGCTCTGCTCGCCTCGCAAAAAGCGCTGAAGAACCCTAGACATGAATCGAATAAGATTCGAATCGGGAAAATTAAAGCGCATCGCACTCGGGGCTAATCGATGCGACGTGTGTCAGGCGAACTGTGAACACTTTAGGGCCGCGGCGGCCTGCCGCAACCTCGCCCGGCGAAGGTGGTGCACCCATAGGGACCGAAAACTGGAAAGCGGAAAGTAAATGAAGTGGAGCAATGAGTAGTGACTTAGAGGACTCACTTCGCGACCACCAGACTCAAACGGGAGCTCGTACGCTGTGAATAGGTTCTTACGGCCATCATACACCCCGGGTCTTGCGAAAAGTGCAGGTTCCACCTGGGTCTGTAACATCTGAATGATCTCGAAATTCCTTGCGGCGGGAAGTGGCCTATCAGCCGGGGAGATGACTGTGATAAGCGGCGATCAGCGATATACGAATGTGGGAAAAAGACGGCGCTTACCGACTGCAACGTGGAGAAGCAGGTGGAAAACAACTGTTTAGCAATCCTTTCGAGAAGAAAGAGAGGTACATACCATCGTAATGATATATCGTGCCCTGGTCGAGCTCTGTTGCGAAGTTATTGGTGAATACTTCGATTGGCCGTCCGCCGGTCCCTTGTCCTGGGCGCTTGACGCCGATGGCCTTAACATGGGTTGCTGGGATTAGGGAACGTTGAACAGCAGGCCCTCCACTTGTAGGTATAGCTCGAGAGGGGGGGCCTCCGCGTTGGGGTGGGCCGCCACGGCCACCACGAGGAGGGCCGCCTGGGCCGCCACGAGAGGGAGAGCCACCACGGTCGGGACTTGCACCACGCCAGCCGCCGCGCCCTCCGCGATCTCCACCTCCACCGCGACCACCACGATCACCGCCGCCACGACCACCACGATCTCCACCACCACGACCTCCACCACGATCTCCACCACCACGACCACCACGACCTCGACCTCGGCCAGATTCTCCAGGAGCAGCTTTTGGAGGCATGAGAAAGATGAAAGGGGAATGTATGCGCTGTATGACAGACGGGGTCTTATATTCGAAAACGGGAACCGATCGGGCCGGGCCGTTGCTGCGGTGACGACTAAAAGGGCGGTTCGATCTTACGTCCAAAGACCAAAATGGTCGCCTTTCTCCCTTTGAGGGACAACGAACAGAATGCCCAGTCTGCCCTTCTCATCGCCCTTGATCGCATCGGGCCAGTGGTTAAACCAATCTCGAGTCTGCTAGATACACCATCGGATTTGTACAACTCTTACGTCCTTGTCGAAAACAACACTTCACTTGACCACGATGACCTTATATCATGCTTAGACCGTGGCGCCGACAAGATCATCTTATCCCCCGCCCACGCGTCCGAGGTTATTGGTCTTGTACCTTCAGATCGAATCCTCCTCCTATTAGATGTCGCCAATGCGAGCGCAGTCTCAGACAAAACCCGTTCTGGAGTATCCGGCGTCCTTCTCAAGTCGCCATCCCTTGAACTGGACCTCATCTCTTCTGTGTCCCACTTCTTCTCGAATTCATTGATTTACGTACTGTCAACTTCGCCCACTCCGCCTACCCCAACCATTATCAGGGAGCTTCTTTCTGTCGGTGCTGTGCCGGTCATTCCAACTTCACAGCTAACCATCGGCCCATCCAATGCCTCTCAGTTAAATATCACTGACGCATTCCTTGCCCCTCTCCGCTCAGATCGTCCTGACGGTTTCTTCCCCACCGTGGTATCCTCTTTCCCCCAAGGTGGTCGCTCTCTTGGACTGGTGTATTCCTCTCGTCAGTCTATCGCCGAATCTATCTTATCGGGGAAAGGGGTTTATCATTCTCGGAAGCATGGTCTCTGGAGGAAGGGCGAGACTTCAGGCGCTACGCAGGACGTCGTCCGCATCCACCTCGACTGCGACACGGATTCTCTTGAGTTCAGCGTCATTCAATACGGCGCAGGCTTTTGCCATTTGAATCGCCCTTCGTGCTTCGGCGATTTGAACGGGGTGGCTGCGCTGCAGAGTACCTTGCAATCGCGCCTGGAATCCGCACCCGAAGGTTCCTATACGAAACGACTTTTCAACGACCCTGACCTTCTGCGGTCGAAGATCATGGAAGAAGCCGACGAGCTTTGCAACGCCGAAACAAAGGAGCAAGTCGCCTTCGAAGCGGCGGACCTGCTCTACTTCACTTTGACTCGATGTGTCGCCGCGGGCGTTGGTCTCGTTGACATTGAGCGCAACCTCGACGCCAAGGCACGCAAGGTCTCAAGGAGGCCGGGAAACGCCAAGGCGAAGTGGTCCTCAAAACCTGCCTCGACTGCCGATCCATCGGCGAAAGTAGGCCAGCCATCTCCCCCCGATCTGAACAGCGCCATCAGTATGCGCAAATATACGGCAGCGTCGCTCTCTCCTACCGATCGCGCCCAGCTTCTCCGTCGTCCCGTGCTCAAGTTTGACGACATGATAACCAAGGTCAAGCCCATCGTGGATTACGTGCGCACTCGCGGAGACGCCGCGCTCTTGGAGCTGACCGCCAAATTTGACAAGGCGCGGCTCGACAGTACCGTC
The DNA here is from genome assembly GCA_021525775.1 of Lactarius deliciosus. Classification (NCBI taxonomy): domain Eukaryota; kingdom Fungi; phylum Basidiomycota; class Agaricomycetes; order Russulales; family Russulaceae; genus Lactarius; species Lactarius deliciosus. The sequence continues at coordinate 16,661 of JAKELK010000588.1, forward strand.
GTGTTCCCGCCGTTTTCTCCCGAGAGCATGCAGCTCGACGAGCCAGTCCGCGCCGCGATCGACGCCGCTTACGCCAACATCCGCAAGTTCCACGCGGCCCAGGCCGATGGCGACACGCTCGTCGTTGAGACGATTCCCGGCGTCGTGTGCTCGCGCTTCGCGCGCCCCATAGCGCGTGTCGGGCTTTACGTCCCTGGGGGTACGGCGGTATTGCCCTCGACCGCACTCATGCTCGGCATTCCTGCGCAGGTTGCGGGCTGTCATGAGATCGTGCTCGCCACCCCCCCTCGCCCCGACGGCAGCATCTCTCCAGAAGTGATGTATGTCGCGCATCTCGTCGGTGCCTCCGCGCTCCTCAAAGCGGGGGGCGCTCAGGCAGTTGCAGCACTCGCGTATGGGACGCAGACGGTGCCAAAGGTGGACAAGATCTTCGGCCCGGGCAACCAGTGGGTGACCGCAGCCAAGATGCTCGTTCAGAACGACACAGACGCACTGGTGGCAATTGACATGCCCGCTGGGCCATCAGAAGTTCTCGTGAGTTTCCACATTCACTCGGTCTGTAGGGAAAGAGAAAACGAATATGGTTCTTTTGGCAGGTCATCGCAGATCAAACTTGTGAACCCGCTCATGTGGCAGCGGACTTGCTATCCCAAGCTGAGCACGGCATCGACTCCCAAGTCGTGCTCGTTTCCGTAAACCTCGCTGCGTCGGCTCTTTCGGAAATAGAGTCGCAAATCGATACGCAGGCACGCGCGCTAGAGCGTGTGGACATTATCCGCCAATCCGTTGCGAAGAGCATTATCGTACAGGTGGAGGATCTAGAGGCTGCGCTGGCATTCTCGAACGATTACGCCCCAGAGCATCTTATCCTGCACATCGAGAAGGCTGCGGCTGCTGTTGCACATGTGCAGAACGCAGGGAGCGTATTCGTGGGGCCGTTTTCCCCGGAGAGGCAAGTCGTTTCTGTTCTCCGGTGCCTGCGCAGCACTGATGACGGTCACTACCCTCCTGACCTGCTGCGCGGCCCATTATAGCTGCGGTGATTACGCGTCGGGCACAAACCACACGCTGCCAACGAATGGCTACGCACGCCAATTCAGCGGCGTAAACACCCTATCTTTCCAAAAACACATCACGTCTCAAGAACTGACAGCTGACGGCCTTAAGGCACTCGGACCTGTAGTTGCGACACTTGCCGACTGTGAAGGGCTGCAGGCACATGCCAATGCTGTTCGGATCCGACTCGGTTTGATATGAGTTTGTTCGGTTTCGCAGAAGAAGCGGGAAAAAGATACTCCTCGCTGTGGCACTCCTTTGATCACAGATTGCGCCACCGCAAGAAATCCGCGGGGAAAAAGTCTATAGCACTGGGAATAACGCAATGTATGAATGAGTATTAAGTAGAAGATCCGACTTAGTTGGTCCGGTAAAGTGCGCGCTTGGCAACCTTAACAATGAGCGGGGTGTCGGGGAAGGCCAAAGCCTCGAGATTTGCGGCATACTGATGAATGTAAGTGTCAAGTTAGACAACGGTGTGCCACCATAGAGAACGTACGGGAGTAGGAACATCAGCACCAGTGACGCGCTCAACAGGTGCATCGAGGTAGTCGAAAGCTTCGCTCTCAACAATCTGGGCACAGATTTCAGAGCCTACGCCAAATGCGGGGAAGCCACCCTCGACGGTGACAAGCCTTGGCAAAATGAATTCTCGTTGAGACGCGAAGAGGGGGCATTATGCTTACCTGTTAGTCTTCTTTACTGACTCTTTGATTGTGTCGATGTCAAGAGGACGGATGGAGCGGAGGTTGATAACCTCTGCCTTGATACCCTCTTTGGCGAGGATATCCGCCGCTTCAAGACTGTGGGTCACCATCTTGCTATGCGCAACAATGGTGACATCACTCCCAACACGCTCGACCTTAGCCTTCCCGATGGGAAGGAGGAAGTCGTCTGACAGAGCCTCCTTCGACATGGGGAACGAGACGCCGTAAAGCATTTCATTTTCAAGGAAAACAACGGGGTTGGGATCACGAATAGCGGCCTGAAGAATGCACCACCGGATTAGCGTCTCAGACGAAGAGACAACGCGTTACGCACTTTGAGCAGACCCCTGCAATCCTCCGCGCTCCACGGGCTGACAACTTTAAGTCCTGGGATCTGTCCATACCATGCCGCATAATCTTGCGAGTGTTGCGCGCCAACGCCAGCAGCAGCACCGTTGGGACCACGGAAGACAACGGGACATGGGACATTCCCACCGGACATGTAGTAGGTCTTCCCGCCCGAGTTAACGATTTGGTCGATGGCTTGCATGGCAAAGTTGAAGGTCATAAACTCGCATCTTAATTACGTCGGTCCGCCATTAATTGTGCGAAAAGGGCGAAGAAAAAATGACGCATACACTGGTCGTAAACCAGCCAGAGCTGCACCAACAGCGAGACCAGCGAAACCCATTTCCGTGATGGGCGTGTCGACTACACGCTTCTCACCAAACTTGTCCAACAGGCCTTTTGTTACCTGAAAGCAGTTATAATTTAGACACGCGTACGGATTAACGCACGACACTGACCTTATATGCACCATTGTAGCGGGCGACTTCCTCACCCATGACGAAGACTGATTCGTCACGGAGCATCTCTTCCTCCATGGCTGAATTTAGCGCCTCACGAACCGTCATCTGAAAGAAAAACACCATGAGACGGTGCACGCTCAGCCCACGACGAGAGCACTAACGGAGTTGCCGCCCGCTTCCGTGGCAAATGAACGGAACGCGTGCCTACGTGGAGCGACTGACGCGCTGGTACGCAAGCTTGACAGAGTCGGTGTTAAACGGGAAAAGGCTCTCGTGGCCATGGATGTCTTTTTTGTGTCTTTCGACGGGAAGAAAGAGGTGGAGAAGTGAGAAGGTGGATGAGGGAGAGAACCTGGTCGTGAATGTAAGCGAACGGAGCCAGAGTGGTCAGATTATGTAATACGTTCTGACACTATTTTGGGGGAACACGATAGGCAATCAGTGCTTCCCCTCAACATTTATGGCTGTTGTGATAGTCACAGGCGCCTCAAGGTTGACTTCGCAAGAAACAAACTCGTGGCTTCTATTAGCTGATTTTTGTTCTGCCCAGGGGCATTGGCCTGGCAGCTACGTCGTTCTTACTCGAAGCGTTCAACGCAACCGTCGTCGCTATTTCACGCACACGCACTCCCGAATTGGATGCTCTGGCTACGGCGCATCCCGGGAGCTTGCAGGCCGTACAATGTGACATGCCAGTTACATTTCGGACGCTCGCTTCCGAGCCCCTCGCTGATAACCTGTACAGAACCGACGAGCCCGCATTCACCGCGGCCATCCAATCCGTGCTAGCCAAGCATGGTCACCTAGATGGACTGATACTGAACGCTGGCACCATAGAGCCCCTGGTGCCAGTTGCTTCGGCTGACACGCCTCTGGATGCATGGCGGACGCATTTCGAGATCAACGTGTACTCCCTCATCACTGCGCTAAAGGCGGCTGTTCCGTCTCTCAGAGACAGCCCGAAAGGGGGTAGGGTCGTGTTCGTCAGTTCGGGGGCTGCCATCAGTGGCATCGCGGGTTGGGGTCCCTATAACGCTAGTAAGGCAGCGATGAACTCTTTAAACCGGTTGGATTACTATGGAGGCTAAGTTGATGCTTGTGCTCATACTCTATGACCAGGACACTGGCTGAGGAAGAGAAAGGCAAGATCGTCTCCATCGCGGTCCGCCCTGGTAAAGTCGATACCAATGTTCGTTCCCTCTTTGTCCTTTGTCTTGAACCTGCGGCCTCTTCTGGAGCTCACGAGAGTGTAGATGCAAGGGGAAATTCGTGAATCTGGTGGACTACACATGGCGCATGACGTCCACCAAAGCTTTGTACGAGAGAAGAGAGAGGGGTTGCTTTTGAAGCCTGAGCAGCCGGGCTATGTCATAGCCGCCCTCTCTCTGCATGCTCGAGAATCACTCTCTGGCGAGTTTGTCAGCTGGGACGACGAGAGATGTCGAGAGTTCAGGCGACCGTCGTAAGGTCACATGCTCTGCGCAAAGTAGGAAGTTGGATGCCCAAATTTGTACACACTGGTTGACAGAATAGGAAGATCGAGTTTGTCACGGTCGTCCACCTCCAGAGGCCACTTCCATGGACACGGGCAGCAACCGCATCGACATTCACCACCATTTCTTTCCGTCCTCCCTTTCACGCGTCAAAGCGACGCGGTCACAAACAGTAGGTTTTCGCACCCCTCCGGAAAATCTGCCGTGGAGCGCGGATATAAGCCTGCGTGCGATGGACTCACTTGGCATCGGGCTCGCCGTTTTATCACTGCCCGCGGGTATCGCGGAGACGTTCGACGAAGCAAAGAATGCGAACAAGCTGATGTATGAAATCGTACAACAGCACCAGAACAGGTTCGCGTTTTGGGGCTGCTTGGGCGATTGGCGTGATGTGAAAGGTCAATAACACCCCCTGGCCCTCCAATCGCTGCACCGACTGTGCTCGCTGCTTTCTAGGGGCTCTTGAACTCATCCCCTATGTTTTTGACGAGCTTGGTGCGGTGGGTGTGGCCGTCTCTTCGTCTTACGGGGACGGAAGTGAAGCCAGTGCGTTTTCGTTTTCGACCGAATCGTTTTGCGCATCTACCACTGCGCATAGAGTACATTGGCGATGATGAGTACGACCCCATATGGTCCGCACTCGACGCACGTGGTGCGATTGTTTTCATCCATGGCACACAAACGCCTTCCACGACCCCGATCCCGCACCCGACGCTCGGACTGCCTGTCACAGCGGTAATCAAACCCTCCAAAAAATTATTGGCCCTGACCATCTCGTGGACAGGTACCCCACGAGACGTTCAGAGCCGCCGCCCATCTCGTTGTGACTGGCAAGACGCGCCGTTTTTCGCGGCTAGAATTTATACTCGCCCATATGGGCGGAAGCACGCTCGCACTCATACCGCGGGTCGCTGGACTCTCGTCATACATGGGTGCACCACTGTCGGAGAACGAAATTATTTACGAGTTCCGGCGATACTGGTGGGACGCGGCACTGAGCGGCGGCTGCGAGGCACGCGTAGTAGAATCGTGGGGTTTGGGGAATCGTGTTTTATGGGGAAGCGACTTTCCAGGTGCGAGTCGGACCGATAACATAACTCGGACGGCTAACCGAGATTTTTGTGTTCCGTGGGTTCCACTGTAGCGGTTTCTCTGGACACAATCCGTTGGTTCGACGGCGACCTCGAAAAAGCGTATCAAGCCGACCCATCAAAGCTAGAGAATGTGCGAAGGAGAAATGTTTTGCGACTCTTTGAGTCTCGTGGTATTAGGCTGTCAGTTAGCTAATCTGTGCTCTCGAGAGTATACAATGGTGTCTACTAGTGTGTCTCTGGTGGCAGAAATGCAACGAACTCTCTAAGAAAAATTATGAACCATCGGGGGTATTATTCTATGGCATATAGACTTTCCGACAATGCAATTGCGACAGTATAAAAACAATGAGAATAGGATGAGAGTAAAGCAGCACACCAACACACAAAATTCATGCGGAAGTCGAGATGATTAGTATTGCTCGGGTTCTCTGAGCCACGCTATAAGCTCATTGAAGCCTTCCGTACCAGGAATAAGTGCCAGTCCATGTTGACCTTTGGGGTTGTAATAAAGCCCTTTACGGACGCCGTGAGATCGTAAATACTTCTTGATGCGCTGTACGAATGGTTAGCCTCTCTGCAAACGAGTGAGACTATTGAGAACTGACGGGTGCGCAATAAACCACATCGTCGTGTGCTACGATGAACTTATTCCGTGCGGGGTCACGAGCATGCGGAATTTCTTCAAAGAACAAAGTATTCGCCGTCCAGTCAAACTGTCGTTGAAGCAAGTTCGAGATGCCGATCTCGGTGCTAACAAAGTAGTTCATTATGAGCTGAAGCCCCTACAAACAGACAAAACGCGCGTCAACTTGGAACCGTAAGTGGAACAAAGGTGATCTACTCACGTTTGTGGCAGGGTTGTAAAGGAACTTGAGACATAGATCTTTTCGGGAGCACACGTGAATACAATTTATCCAATAGCGAAAGTGTAATAAACAATAATGACATACCGCCTTCCCAGCCGCAGAAGGTAACAGGGTCGATGTACAATGATCGTGCGACAAGATCCGGAGCGTCTTTGAGGAACCAAGCATGGACATATGAACCATTGGAGTGGCTTGCTAAGGTGATACCCTTCGGCTTCCGTCCGTTGGATACCCCATTTCGAGAATCCGAGGGATTTGGTACCCATCCGAAGTCGGCGAGTAATTGAA
>JAKELK010000589.1:0-22868 GCA_021525775.1 Lactarius deliciosus
CCACGTCGCGTCCCTTTGCCAAAGGGCTGCATTGTCTGGACTGCGGTCGTCTCTCCACGAGGTAAGTGCCATTGAAGCCTCCCATTGTTCACTCCTCGAACAGGCCTAGGTTCAAATGGGAGGACTTCGAGTGCAGTCACTGCCATGTAGGTTGGTCAAAACCCTTGCTACGCAGCTTACGATACCGTGTACAGCGTATCTACATGGCGCCCAAGTTTCGCTTCAGTCACAAGGATTTCTGGCTTCAAGAACAAACCTTGAAATTCTTCCAGCACCGTATTGCGGAGGACTCCGGTTAGGCGCATCTCCGACTGGGACCCACGTAGGAGCTAAAGAAGTGCTTATAGGGATCGTGATCGGGAGATGGAGTTCCAAGCGAGAAGAAGTGGCTCGGGGCTCCCTATGTTCAAACGTTTGTCCTGCCTTATGACAGGTAAGTGACCACCAGAACCTCGTCGCAGATACCCTACTTTTCCGGCGTTTATTAGGGGACGCGTGCATCTCATTCCCGGCCATCCTAGTATCAACGAAAAAGCCAATGATTTATTCTGCCTGTATCAAGAACAAGCCGCTAAGGGCACAATTCAATTTCGCCGTTGGCCACTGCGAAGCGTGAGTCTGTCAATTATTTGCTGTCGTCATTTTTTCCCATGCTCATATCTTCATGAAAGCACAAATGTAGGAGTTTGATAAGTTGGTGTACTGTCTGGTCTCAATGATCCCCTTATCAGGCAGAGGACATTGTTTGTCGAACTACTTTTCGCAGAACAGTATGACATCGACTTATCTCCACTTCGAGGACTCACTAATTCTGACCTTGGTATGCCAACAGCTGGCGCGCCCTATCAGGTATGTTGGCAATGTGTCCTGTGTAGGTCACGATATGACTTTTAGGCAGTATATCGGAGGCGCCGAACGTACAACGCCGCTAAAAGATGGCGCGGAGGCCGGTGACGGGGCGTTGAAATTGATTAGACATCGCATCGAGACGACTTTGGGGCATGCGCGAAGATTTCAACGAAGTCCTTAGTGCCGCCTACATGGAAAAACAGAAGATGACCGTGAGTGGCTCTCACGTGTTCTGGCCGGATTCCTAACATGTGCTGTAGTTCCACAGCGACAGCGAACGCGGTCTGGGGCCTGTGGTGGCTTCGCTTTCTCTAGGTTGCGTTGCCGAGATGCACTTTCGACTTCATTCAAAGTACACCGTTTCCGACGGTCATAGGAAGGTCGCGATGAGTCTTATCCTGAGACACGTTGGTGGCACGGTTGTTTATTTCGAATCGCGTGATTTACCATGATTCTGCAGGGCGATGTTCTCGTCATGACGGAGCCGGCGTGCAAGAGTATTACGAGTGAGCCCTCCTCCCTTCTGTTCGATCGTAGTACTTAAGCATTTGTGGTCCATAGACACGCGGTCGTTCCCAAAAACTTCCGGATAGTTGCCACGGCTCGCTCCATCTCACCGGAGAATTACAAGGGACTTGAAAATGATGGACATTCCTAGATGTTTCCGGCGACATGCTTATTATCTAAAACACATATGGTATCACAAGTCATCAAAAGACATAATACAGTAATCAAATTGGGCAGCAGAATCCTTGCAAGGAGACAATTACGGCCTTCGTTTCTGATCAGGAGGTGGGAGCGGTAATACCCTACCGCGCGAGGATGATCGTTTCTGTTCCGGTCCAGGATCTGGGGGTTGCGACTTTGGTTGCGACGGCTGGGATTGCGGAACGGCGTCTCCCTTCGAATAGTGGGAAGTTTGCGTCGCTTGTCATACTCAATCATAAGATCACTCACCAACGCGGTCTGTTTCTGCTTTGAATAAAACGCAAACAGATCGGCTATTTGTGCTCCAGTAGTTGTCGCTCTCGCTGCAGACGACCAACTTCCTGCGTAGAAATCAACACTTCTCGCGTCAGCTCTTTCTTGAACTCCTCGACGTGTACTATATTTTAAGCGTAAGTTCGATGGTTGCAACCGGGGAACAATCGGAAATCATACTCTGCACGTTGATTGCGGTAGCTTCTTTCATGGCCTCGACGAATCTGAGGCGCTCACCACGGATATCATCTGACAGCTCTATATGACATAAACAAATTACTTCCTCGTGACATGGTAGGAAGGGCTCTTACCGTTCGCAAGAGCACGTAGCATCCTCTCTTGATCTCGTCGCTGACGTTCGATAACTCCCAACACCGATTCCGTGGCTAAGGTATCCCCAATTAGACCTGCACCCGCAATATATAAGGCGTCGAACGTACTATATGCATTTCGCATCTCGGCATTTTTCCGCATGTCCTCGTTGAGGGCAGCCGCTAAGCCATTCATCGTGGTGAGCAGGTGGGCCGAGTCGCGGTCTCGTCGCTGGTTGTCCGCAATCAGCTTTTGCACGCTTTGAAGCACCGTCATTGTCGCTGCTGTCGGGTCGGAGTTCTCATCTGAGCCATCCTGAAGCTCATCGACACCGCCCAAAACTTTGCATAGCCTCTGTACGTCTTCCGCCATCCCTCCTACTTGTGCTGTGCTACCATTGACGAATGCCTCGAGCCACTTTTATATATATATCTCGACTGAGCGGGTCTGACAACTCGATTGAACAATCGTTACTCACTGCGTTGAGCTCGTTTAGATAGCGCACACTTTCCGCTTGCTGCTCCATCAATTGGGTGCTCTTCCCTTCGTCGTGCAAAGCATTTTGCTTCTGCGTATTGTCCGTCCACTCCCCGGGCCCGGCATCGCGCATGATCGTCTCATCGGGCAGATCAGACGTTCCGTTGGCTACCTGGCTCTCGGGTTCGGAAAGCTTTAGAGAATCTTTCGTGCTTAGTAGATCTATGGAGACCAAAGGACCCGAACATCGATCGTACCTGTACGGCGTCAAGTTGTGGGGCCTTGGATGCAGCGGAGAGTGCAACGTCTTTCTGAAGAGTGGATAATTCCAGTAACACGTCGAGCTTCCTCTGAATGTCTGTGATATCTGCTTGTTCTATCCCAGTGCCGTGGTTGGCCCGCAAAAACTCGGACAGTTCACCGCCCACGAGGCCCAACCTGGCCTCGCCATCGACGATCTCACCCGGTGCTCTGTTTTTCACGACCATCTGGATCTCTTCCGGTTCTGGAACATCGGCGTCGGCGGTCTTCGTGCTCAGGGACGCCAGTGCGCTCTGTACATCGCCAATGACGGAACGTAATTCTGCGATGTTCCGGGAATCCTTTTCGCGCCCCGAAATGGCGACGCGCAAGTTAGCCGCGACATCCCGCACGCCATTCTGAACGTCTTCCAGCCTATAATCTACTTCTCCCGTTTTGATCAGCTGCCGTTCCGCATGTACGTCCATAATATCGAGGAGCGCGTCGATAGTCCCCTCAGACAGGGAGCCAACGGGTGTTGTTGGCGGTTCGGAGGGTGGATGGATCGTTGCTGTTTCTGAAGCAGTGCCAGTGGATGGTCCTTCGGACGCACTGTGAGTATGTGCGACTGTTGGGTCGCGACCGCGCATCTCATCACGCAGACGGAATGCAGACTTGGGCCCGACCGAGACCGAGACCGTCGAAGGATCGGAGACTGCTGACACGGGCGAAGTCAGGCGGCTATCGGGGACGTTCAACGTGGAAGGAGCTCGAGACGAGGCGAGACTTGTCAGTTTCTCTATGGAAAAGTGACAGCACATCAGCGTCGATATGACTACCTTAGCAGACAACTTTAGAATTACTCCGAACATACCGACTGGTCCGTGTGTCAGAGGCGTTGCAACTCGTGAAGAAGAACGAGAGCCACGTGATATGGAGCCGCTCCGAGTCGACGTCGAGCTGTTCTGCATTTCCACGAGACGCTTGCGTACAACAGAACGACGCCCGAGGTTAACGAGAGAAGGGCTATGTGACCGGGCGTCGAAGGACCGAGAGGAGGGTTCCAACGAAGGCGGGTCATTAATCGGAGATGCAAGTTCCGAATCTTTGCGTGCGTGAAATTGACTTCTTGGGTCAACTGAGACCACGGAGGCTGCGAGAACCTTTCCCCGCCCCAGTTGTGAGCTGTTTCCCGTGAGTGATGGAGGTGCTGCTGAGCCGACGGAGTGCGTGGATGAGCTGTCCTGTGGAAGAGGGGGAAGCTCATGATCGCGGGAAATGCGAGAGTCCGAGAAAGGAGTGTTCGGAGGTGTTAAGACTTGCTCGTTGATGAGATTAGACAATGGGGAGGTGGCAGGCGCCGGTTGAGAAGAAACAACTCCAACATCTATTCGAAGGGACCTCTTGATTTCCGCTTTGGTACGCTCCAGTAGTCGCCTTTCTTGACTGTGCAAGACGGCATCCCTTAGACCCGCAGATGAGCCTGTTGTAAATGTAAGAGACGGCTGGAGAATCTTACCAGATGGCGCTAACCCATGCTGCCCTGTCCCTCACAGTCGGAGAGGCAAAGCGTTGGCTTTCCTTCCCATCAAAAAAGAGTTCGAACACCTTGGGATCCGTAGAGTCTTCCATGGCGGGTAGAAGCGCCTTATGTTCCGCGACAATCTCATCGGGGGCCAGCGACTTTATATCTGTGCATGCGCGCAACGAGACAACAATGGTGCTTTCAATCCCTTGCGTGGTCGCTGATGTCAACAGAATGTGCGATCCGTGGAGTACCGCATCGCAAGTGATCCACACCGGTAAAATCGACGACGCGGGTGCTGGTGGGCTGAGATGGAGGAGTGGGCCCCTATGAAGAGAATATGTCGGGGAAGCGCAGATCCTAGATGAGGGACCACCGCCATAAGTGAACGGATCTGGCTCATTCTCGCGTTTGAGAGGATCTGGTGATAGCCGCTCGACGGGTAGCTCTGACTCGCTCGGTGCGTCACTAGACACGATCTTCTCCTTCCCCAACCGCTTCCCTTTCTTGAATACGGATAAAAGATTCCGGAAGGACTGTCGCAAGGGGGAAGTTTTCTTCTCGACCTTAGCAGGGGGCGTGAACAAGCCAGGAGTACCCCTGTGGATACGTCCAGGTGTGCTTCGGGTCCCATTCTCGGGAAGAGAGACCGGAGAATTATCAGCGCTAATTGATTCAAATCGCTTTATGAGCTCCTTAGTAGAGCGGCGACGGCGTGCATCGTCTTGTTTAAGACGATCTTTTGACACCGGGATGGAAAAGTATTCTTCGTAAGGTTCTGGACCGCAATCCTGTGGTGAACGGAACTCTGGCGGGTTTGGAAAGAACTCAAGAATCTCGTCTTCGTACCGGGACGTGGTAGAAAGCGACGACGAGGAACGCATCCGAGTCCGGACCAAGCCCCCTTTGTTGTTAGGCATAATCCTCGGTCCCACGAAGGCGGGATTAGCATTTGTCTGGGTTGTTGGCCCATCTGAGGGGGTAGCTCCACGGGACGTAGGGTGGGAATACAATGAAATCTCGGAGACATAATCCATGATGGAGACGACACCAGTCGGCACTGAGACTCCACTTTCTGCATGTATGCCACCAGTCTCAGGCCCGTCTGAGGGTCAACCGGTCAAGACTGGAAAATGGTAGTCCAGATTGTGATAGAATATTGGATCGAACCATATCAGAAATGCCAAAGCATAGAATTACTTGACCGTGATCGTCTTGTAATTGAACTCGGTTAGGGAGTAACCGTGGGAATCGGACCTAGCAGGGATCTAAGTTAGCTTGATGACAACCGTGCAGGGACGATGGTTCTGGCTCATTCAATTCAAGTTGCCACGTCGCGCACACCTCCCGAACCACCTTGTAACACCCTTTGTCGGTGACAGTACAGAAGCCATATGGTGAAATCCCGGGGTTATCTTGTAGCGTTGATTTTTGCGTTACCAGCTCAGTTCCCCATTGGAGCTTCTGGGCAATGCGGAGGTCTTCCTTTGACAGAACCGGCAGTTTGTCCTGAGGGGTGAGTGTCCTTATTTGTTGCGTCGCGAAAACCAACCTTCCGTGCCTTCACAGTTCCGTATGCGCCCCCTCCGACATACCCTATTTCCAGTCCCTACCAGGGACTAACATACCGCTTTCATCCCCCATACATCTGGCCGTCGGAACCCCCACGACTCCCCCGTCAAAGGCTGTCGGAAAACTCCCTGCTTTGGGGTGGGTACATTGTCGCGCCTATAACCGAGCGCTCTGTTGACCACGTTTGCTCAGTTGGAATACCTGGAATGCATACCGCTGTGGTAGACAAAGACATCATATCTACCCTCACCTATATCTGAGTCGATCGTGCAGATATATCTGAGGAGAAGATACTTGCTGCAGCTCGGTCGTTTGTCAGCTTGGGCCTGCGGGAAGCCGGCTACGAATACGTCAACATCGACGCATGTCTTTTCTTGTCCTTATTCGGCCACGAGATATTGATATAGCACAACCACAGGATTGCTGGGCTCTGCTGGAACGCGACCCCCATACAAAAGAGCAAATCCCTGATCCATTGAAATTTCCCAATGGGATCAAAGCTCTGGCAAACGAAATACACTCTTTGAATCTAAAAATCGGCATTTATAGGCGAGTGTGCTCGTTGATTGAGGTTTTCCGTCACTGAATGTCGATATAGCGACGCCGGCACTGAAACATGCGCCGGATATCCTGGCTCCTTAGGTTATGAAGCCATTGACGCCGCTACTTGGGCGTCTTGGGATATCGACTGTGAGTTCTCCGGTTCATGGCGTCTCTATGCGCTGTTCATATTCCCACCTGTACAGATCTGAAATACGGTAACACGACTTGTATGACTGATTACCGAACAACTACGAACGATCTTTCTAGATAATTGCAATGTCCCGGAACATTGGAATGATGATTGCGTAAGCCGCAAATTCCCAGGGCATGTCCAATGTTGACGCTTGCGCTGCACTGTAGGCACCTCCGGATGGCGATTGGTAGTGAGTTAGATTTACAACGCACGCCAAACGCATGTTCAGACACCCATAGCAACTCGAATTCGGCGATCCGGTTCCGTAGAATGGGGTGCGCTATCCTTCGTCACCGCATCTCCTCGCTTAGCTGATCTAGGGTCCCATTGCCAGTGCCGCCATTGCTGACAACGACCCACCGATGGAGTATGACCTTTGCATCTGGGGAGATGCACACGTGTGGACTTGGGGCGCTCGCGTTGTATGTGACCGAATCCATACTTTTCTTTTTCTTTTTCTGCCATACTGAGCTACGGGACAAAGGGCCATTCCTGGCGCATGGCAGGAGACTCGACGTGCGTTACGCCATTTCCGGATTCTGGCCTTTCTATTGATGATGCAATTAACAATGCTAGCCCGACCTGGGAGTACATAAAATCGATCATGAGTATCAACGTCGCCCACCTATCCTCGGTCGATTTCTTCTCACACAATGATATGGATATGATGGAAATTGGAAACGGCAACTTGACTATCGAAGAGGAGCGCACCCACTTTGCGGTGTGGGCATTCATGAAGAGTCCCATTTTGCTTGGTACCGATGTGCGTAGATCTTTCTAAATTGCACGATAAAAATGCCGCTGAACAATAACATGTGCAGCTCGCAGCGCTTAGCCCAGAGGAGGTCGAAATCATCACGAACGCGGAGCTCATCGCCTTCCTTCAGGACACCACTGAGGGCAAACCCGCATTGCCGTTTACACCACCCAACTCCATTTCCACGGATCCACCACAGTTCTATTCCGGCAGGTCGGCCAAGGGTATACACGTATTCATTGTGAACACCAACGACGAGCCTACGACGTTCGAACTTGACTTCGTGGACGTGCCTGGACTGAACTCGAGTAGTGCGGGCGTTCACGATATGTGGACGTCTACAAACATGGGCATCTTTTCAACTAGCTTTAATGTTATCCTGGCGGCCCATGATACGGCAGCGTTGCTCGTCACACCCGTGTCCCAGAAGTAGGTTTATTCAAACGATGAGGTAAGCCCCTACACAAGGTTTTCCCGTTGTCTGTCACCCAATCGACTTAGACGTCTACCCTTCCGCTTAGGTCATTGTTAAGAACTACCGCTTCATTCTGTACATACTTATGATTCGAGAACAATTTGATTCATGCCTATTTCTGAGTAGTTCCCAGACCTTGGACGAGTTGAATCTGTGAAATAGTCATCAACAAATGAGCGCCTACACAACCATTGGTAGACAAACCTCCTCTGCGGTGATGGTTCGCAACTCACCAGGAATGGAAACTTCTCCCCGTACGCCTTTAATAATTTCTTGGACGCCAAGAGAAATCCCACTGCTCTTAGCGAGCCAATAACGAACTTCGTTTGGAACAACCTCGATCACGACCACACGAGGATCATTTTCGTCACCCTTATGCGTGTCGTCCACATCGCCAAAATATGCAGAGATGCTTAAAACGTGCCGCGACGGAAACGACGTTAGTTCGATTTGAATGTGTAAGACTGAATGCATACCGTGTGTTCCAGTGCTTCTTTATGACAGACCTATCCTCGATAACCTTGGCAAACCCGGAGAAACTTGCCCAGCTTGTGGATGATTTATCAAAGAAGCTGACATTGACGTGAGCATCGTTTTGGAGCTCCTGGAACTTCGGCGATGCATTGTTTGCGATGAAGGTAAGGTTGACTTGACTTTCGGAGTACGCTACGCGATGTTCGTCAGCATAATGTCTCCTAAAAAAACAAAGTTGAAGCTCACGGCCAACGGGTGTCATGGCGCGTGCATGGAGACAACCGTCGGAAGCGCGAGTCGTTAGCATGCCTGTCTCCGCACCCCTTATAACTTCGTGAAGATCTACTAGAATATGAGCGCCGTACAGGTCTCGTGTAGTGGATACATACCCTTAATCTTCTGCGACGGCGATACGTTGGTATTCTCCGCCTTGGCAGTGTACGGGTCGAGCTGAACGTTATGAGACATGATGATGGTGCTGGTAAGTATTAGAGACAATTTACCTTGGGGCGCGGGAAGGCTTATATAGCACGAACGCTCCAATGCGCTGCTCCCAATGACGTCGTAGATTACACCTCAGTAGTGGGCGGATTGCTTGGTATGCATGCAAACGTCATAGATCCAAGTTTACCAAGGATCTAACTGAGAGTGATGACGGAAGCCGGGAGACTGGCTACTAGCATTGTGCAGTGCGTGAACACGAGTTCGAAAAGAAACAAAAAGTTCTATCGGTATGCGACTCGTTGTCACGTGGCTGAAAGACAACCAAGGGGCAAAATTATAGCGATCGCCCCTGACGAAGCCCTATGCCCGAGATATCATGATCGGAAGCTTAGGAGGGAGTAAGTGAACCGATCCCTCCACTGATGGACTGGAAATTCCACCAAATCTCCAAATTACCGCAGTATTGGTAGGCGAAAATCGGAAAGCAGGAACGATCTGCGACAACACGACCTCTAAATACAGAGCAGTCAGAACGGTGAGATGTCGTGGATCATCTTTCTCTTACTCATTTCTAGCTGTGCAAACTTAAATCCACTATGCGTAGGTGGATCAGCTCAGTTTAATCCGTCAAGGTATCATCATACGCACATGCAGGATCGCCCACCCCCGATAAACGTCATACTTACGGATCTAGTTAGCGATAGAGGGCCATAGTAGTAAGGATCTATTTCACTCACGTATTAGCGTATACACCTTGAATATTTGCATTCATAACGCTCTCAGGAAGTGGTGCTAGCCAACGCTCCGGTTTCCATTCGGCCCCATCAGGCCCCCAGATCGAAGGGTCACGGTTCAAATGATGAATCTGGACGAACACGTCTGTGTTGGCCGGAACGAATACTTCGTGAATTTTTCGTCCGTCGACATCATGAATGGGAGAGGAAAGCGGGAGGATGGCATCACTTCGTGCCCTATCGGTTAATGAGTACGAAAAATTCCAAGACCGCCACGATGTGTCACGTACGTCCTCATTACTCCAGGGAGAGGTGGGTAACTGTAGCACCTTTGAAAATATGTCCAGAGAGCCAAACGCGGTCGACTCACAGGCGCAGAGTTTCACGACACACCGCCTCTAAGAAGGGTAAAGAGACGAGTTGATCATGTGTAAGCTCCTCGTTGTCCTGGCAGGCCTCTTCCAGCTCCTTTCTGAGCTTATCCTGCACGTTGGGGTGGAGAGCAAGTTGGTGCAGAAGGCAGGAAAGAGCGGACGATGTCGTATCTGTTCCCGCCACAAGAAATCCCCTAAAAATGCTCTAGTAGCACTTAACTAAGAATGCACTGTGACGTACATTATCTGTGCAACCACTTCTTCTTCGCTCAGTCGATCTTCCTCGGATACAGCTACACTAGCTTGCACTGTAAACAATCATATCAGGGTCATCGGTAGGAAAGTACGGTTGCGTTGCACGCACTGAGTAGACTGATGAGGTCATTGCCTTCTCCAACTTGCTTGGCGGTTGCATCATCACCTGACTCCAGCAATCTCTTCTTGGTCTCATAAACGCCCCTCGCTTGGGCGTTCATGGCCTCCGCAAGGTCCATTAGGTGGTTCAATCCCGGCCACGGCAACATCCTTCCCGCAATTTTCAGAATTTTGGGGTGGAAAATCTTGTAGACGTAAGGAAACAAATTTCGATACACCCCAAGAGAGGCTAAAGCCGGGCTGGAAAGAACAGTCAGGCCGACGCCGCCGTTTCAAGTATTCATTATACTGACACCCATTCCTTGAGCACTCTACAGAATTCGTCGTTTCTGCTTTCGAGGGTACCGAAGGAATACCCGAAGCCGGCTTGTCCAATAAGTTCAAGCCCAATCCTGCCTGTCCAATCGGCGACATTGATCTCCTGTGGTCCATTTTCCACGATTGACCTAAATTTATCCCGAAGCTGAGATGATTGAGACCGCTGGTTCGTGAATGCACGAATCTGAGAGTACCTGTCGTGTCACCCCATAGAAAATTGGAGTCAGGTATCGCATATGATTGACGTTGAATACGGGATTTAACAATCTGCGTTGCCTTCGGTGGTGGGCACCTTGAATCGGCGACAGAATTAGCGGGTGAATACGGTGGATTTAAAACGAAGTGCTTGCCCAACATAGAAAAGAGAACTGGCCCAAGTGCCTGCCTAGATGAACTTCTCGGATCAGAGATCAGTGCCTACTCCAAAGGGGGGAATAATCGTACAAGCGAAAAACCTCTGTTTCCTCGAAAATGGCTTGATCCTTGACAATGATGTTGTTGCATGCCTTCGGGTCAGATACCACGAGTTGTATACCCTGTTCACGGTGATTACGTCAATTATAGCCCCTTACCCTAGTCTTTGCCAATTGGACCTACC
Organism: Lactarius deliciosus; assembly: GCA_021525775.1. NCBI lineage: Eukaryota > Fungi > Basidiomycota > Agaricomycetes > Russulales > Russulaceae > Lactarius > Lactarius deliciosus. The sequence goes on from JAKELK010000589.1 coordinate 11,242, forward strand.
CCAAAAAAACCATAGACGCGGGCTACTTTTCCATGTGTCCTGTATAGTCCCTCGTAGAACATATAGGCATAGGGATTGAACATGTGACGCCAATGACCTTCTCATCCATTTCAGCATGCGGCCCGTTCTCTCTAACCCATGCCATTGAATCTTACCCCAGACAAAAGAGGGGTTCGACGGTCCTGAAATATTACGGAGGCTTCGTTGCTTGAGCCTACGCCTCAGGATCACAAGAAAGGCCGCACTAGCCAGGCCTACGAGGGTATACGCGGGAAGTTTGAAAAAGAAAATAGACAGGACGAGAGAGGTCCGGGTGGGCATCTGCAGCTCAGCGTGCTAATCAACGTAACCTGCATGGGTCTTTATAGTTACGTTCAAATGATATGATATGATAATTACACACATCCCGAGAGTATCTCCCACGGTACCAAAAGCGCCTGAGTGCCAACGCAATTTCAACATGTGAAGTTGTGAAGTTGTCGTCTTGGGCCGGGTGACTTCTTGAGTTGCACGGAAATGGACCACTTAAGTAGAAGAGACACGGCCAACTTCAAAGCAGACAAGGAAGAATGGTGCGAAAAGACTGGTGTGATGTGAGAGCTGAGAGAGGCAATTGCGTGACCAAATCGAATAGCTTCTATGCTTTCAGGTTGACAGACAGCAAAAAGAAAAAGGGCTCCTTTTGCACATGAGAGGGACCGTTAGTAAGTTATCCTAGAGACTCGGACGCGTCAACCTGTACACCACACGATAATCCCCGACGAAGTGTGTGTGAGGTACACCGCAGATTCTAAGTTATTTCGTTTACATGCTACGACTTTAGTTGGGCTACGACCGCATACTATGGTCATACGCAGAACATAAGGAAGGACGCGGGACGAGTGTGCAAAGACGTACCTCATCTGCACCGCCATTCTCAGAACCCGCAAGCACGAGTTGGCAACCAGCCATTCGGCTGGGCAAATCACTGGTACGTCTTCTAAACTAGGCGTCGACTTTGTCGACTATGACCTTGCTTGGTGAGAGCGATTGCGCGGGAACTGTATATATTTTGGTAGGTTTTTTCAACGTCACTGGGCCTTTTGGGCTTGCTCAAAAATACGAGCCTGGCCGTGGTAGATGGGGTTCAAACCCCGGAGTTGGTCGCGTGAATGCGCCACTATGGTGCAGACAATAGCCAAAAGTTAAAAAAGGAAAGATGAGAAATGAGGGAACAAAATATATTATTTTTTCAACAGAAGCGTATGCTGTACTAAGTGAAAGGAACGACGTTCCATCGCCTTCCGTTGTTGTGGTTGTGGGCGCGTAGTTGTTGCAACACCGCTGTGTTGTTCGTCGGCTTGCGTTGCCGTGGTCGGGGCATGGTTCCGTTGCGGTTACGCATGTCGTTCCGTCATGGTCGCGGTCATCGCGGCGTTGTTGTCGTCACCGTTTTGCTGCGGTTGTCAGTGGCCTCTTTCATCGTCGTTTGCGGCTTGCGTCATGGCGGAATTTGCGCACCGTGTTGAGTTGCACGCCAACGAGGCGTTGTGGGGGTTTGAAGTGGTGCTTGCACGCCGTGTTGTGAGGGTCTAGGGGGTGTGAAGCGTCGCAGGGTGTCACGCAGGCCACCGCGGAGCGCGAGATGTCGTATATGGGTCCGCAACGATCGCGGACACGTCGGTATCGAAGGGCTGGAGCCGCGCGCGAGGGCGGCGAGGTCGGGAACGGAAACGGGGTCGGTTGGTCATATGTGGTCGGAATCGGTCGCGCACGCTTCGGCATGGCGCGAAAATTCGTATAGATGGCCGCCGGGGTCGGTAACGCGTCGTAGTTAAGTCGCTAAGGCCGCGCGCGAGTGCAGCACGCTGGGGAACGCGAAGGGAGAGCTACACTGAAGTCTGAGGTCCGAAATTTGAGGGGAAAAGTCTACTATTAGAAGTCTTGTAGTAAGGCTGTAATTACATGAGTTATGTACTGGGGGGGCTAAGGAATGGGGTGCATTAAATGGACAGGGGAAAGGTAAAGTGCGGAGGGAAGAGTCCGAGACAAGTGAGAGGCTGAGCGCGCACAGAGCGCGGGTAAGCGGTGAAACACGACGCTTTGAAAGCGCGCAGGAGCACGGCCGAGTGCGAGCGAATGCGGAAAGTATAGGGAAGTAGGCGGGTGCTTAATGCAGAGGGCATCTAGAAAGTGAAGTGTATAAATCGCAATTTCACCGGTCAGGGAGACCGGTGACCGTGGTCTTGAGCATGGTCGTATCACCGGGTTGGATAGGATGGGAGCTGGAGGAAGCAACCGTGGATAGATGATGTTGGGGGTCGTAGATGTTCTCTAACGCTCCCTAGTTCTAGATGGATCGTTCATTGTGCAGTGGGCATTTGCAGCGCTTTGCATGATTTGGGTCATTGTTGTGCGTGATCATGGCATGCATCGGGGCGCCAACGCCGATCCAACGCCACCTTTGTAAGGAATGGCTTACTCTATCAAACACCGACCACGGCATCAGTCGGAGTTGCCACTATTCCGCAAAGTGTTACGTCCCATAAAAGGAAGGTGCCAAGAAAGTCACGTTGTTGGATTCCAAAACGAGACCGTCACTCCAATTAGCGTTCGAACTCAGATTGGGAGAACTTTCCTTTAGTCAGCGTACATAAGCATGTTTTGTTTTTATTGTTAAGTTAACTTATGTTTAAAACAAAAGTTAATTTTATTGTTATTAGCTAACTACTTTACATGGTTTTTTCTACTAAGTCGATCTACTGGTGCGGGATGCCCGCCGTTCACGCGTGCAGCCTCGCCCCAGCTTCGCTTCGCCTCGTTCACGACACCCTCGCCATCACTCTCTCCCTTTCACACCCGCGCTCCGATGTGCGTATCTTTCCGCTCGTGAGCGGCTCCCCCACCCGGGTTGCGCTCTGCCCCGCCTCGCCCGCATACCCTTCGCGCGACTCCACTCGCGCTCGGGTTGCATCGTCCCTCATTCTGTGTAGCCCCTTCGCGTGCATGCGTGCGGCCCTCCCCCTTGCATGCACCTCTTCTCGGGCGCGGCGTGTAACCCGGGGGTAGCACACCCCACGCGGAGGGGGCGCGCACCGACCCTCTTGCATCCCCGGGGGTGCACGGGCGTGGCGGGGTGCGTAAACGCCGGGCTGGCGTAGCCCGTGCGGAGGGGGTGGACGCGCTGACCGTCCCTCTCGCGAATGTGGGCATGGCGCTTGGGGTTGGGCTGGTGTCCCGCGCCGAGGAGGGCTGGGCTGTGCACGCCGTCCCTCCCCTTGCATGCGTGGGCGGGGCGGGGCTGGACGCGCCGTCCGTCCTCTTGCGTACGTGGGCAGGGCGGGGCGCATGGGGTTGGGTTGGCGTGGCCCGCGCGGAGGGGTGGGCGCACCGTCCCTCCTCTCGCGAATGCGGGCGGGGCACGTGGGGCTGGGCTGGTGTCACCCACGCCGAGGAGGGCTGGGCTGTGCGCGCCGTCCCTCCCCTTGCGTGCGTGGGCGGGGCGGGCTGGACGCACCGTCCGTCCTCTTGCATACGCGGGCAGGGCGGGGCGCGTGGGGTTGGGTTGGCGTGGCCCGCGCGGAGGGGTGGGCGCACCGTCCCTCCTCTCGCATATGCGGGCGGAGCAGGGCGGGGCGGGGCAGGCGTCGCCTGCGCCGAAGGGGACCAGGGTGGGCACGCTGTCCTCCGTGCGCCAGCAGGGAGGGGCCGGGGGGCGGCGGGCCCGCGCGAACGTGGTGACCTAGACATGGGGGAAGGGCCCGCGCGCCCCTTATGCGTGCGAAGGGGCGGCAGCGGTCAATGCGGAGGACGGAGTGGGTGAGCGACTTACCATAGTGCACGGCAGCGCGCGATGCAGGGGAAGGGGAAGAGGGGGACGAGGGGGACAGGAAGAGTGGAGTAGAGGAGACTCAATTCTTACGGAACTGGGTAGTGAGGTCTAGTGAGGGTGAGGGTGAGGGTCAGCCCGTGGCATCGTGCCACGTACGCTGACGTGGCAGGCACGGCTTACATCCACCATAGGGTCCAGAGCTGGACCCATCCCTGCCAATTCTGGCACCAGTACACCCACCCCCTCTCCTCCCGCCTCCCGCCTCCCTCGTCCCCCTCTTCCCCTTCCCCTGCATCGCGCGCTGCCGTGCACTATGGTAAGTCGCTCACCCACTCCGTCCTCCGCATTGACTGCTGCCGCCCCTTTGCACGCATAAGGGGCGCGCGGGCCCTTCCCCCATGTCTAGGTCACCACGTTCGCGCGGGCCCGCCGCCCCCTGGCCCCTCCCTGCCGGCGCACGGAGGACAGCATGCCCACCCCGGTCCCCTTCGGCGCAGGTGACGCCTGCCCCGCCCTGCCCCGCTCCGCCCGCATACGCGAGAGGAGGGACGGTGCGCCCACCCCTCCGCGCAGGCCACGCCAACCCAACCCCACGCGCCCCGCCCTGCCCGCGTACGCAAGAGGACGGACGGTGCGTCCAGCCCGCCCCGCCCACGCACGCAAGGGGAGGGACGGCGCGCACAGCCCAGCCCTCCTCGGCGCGGGTGACACCAGCCCAGCCCCACATGCCCCGCCCGCATTCGCGAGAGGAGGGACGGTGCGCCCACCCCTCCGCGCGGGCCACGCCAACCCAACCCCACGCGCCCCGCCCTGCCCGCGTACGCAAGAGGACGGACGGCGCGTCCAGCCCCGCCCCGCCCACACACACAAGGGGAGGGACGGCGTGCACAGCCCAGCCCTCCTCGGCGCGGGACACCAGCCCAACCCCAAGCGCCATGCCCGCATTCGCAAGAGGGATGGTCAGCGCGTCCACCCCCTCCGCACGGGCTACGCCAGCCCGGCGTTTACGCACCCCGCCACGCCCGTGCACCCCTGGGGATGCAAGAGGGTCGGTGCGCGCCCCCTCCGCGCGGGGTGTGCTACCCCCGGGTTACACGCCGCACCCGAGAAGAGGTGCATGCAAGGGGGAGGGCTGCACACATGCACGCGAAGGGGCTACACAGAATGAGGGACGATGCAACCCGAGCGCGAGTGGAGTCGCGCGAAGGGTATGCGGGCGAGGCGGGGCAGAGCGCAACCCGGGTGGGGGAGCCGCTCACGAGCGGAAAGATACGCACATCGGAGCGCGGGTGCGAAAGGGAGAGAGTGATGGCGAGGGTGTCGTGAACGAGGCGAAGCGAAGCTGGGGCGAGGCTGCGCGCGCGAACGGCGGGCATCCCGCACCAGTAGATCGACTTAGTAGAAAAAACCATGTAAAGTAGTTAGCTAATAACAATAAAATTAACTTTTGTTTTAAACATAAGTTAACTTAACAATAAAAACAAAACATGCTTATGTATGCTGACTAAAGGAAAGTTCTCCCAATCTGAGTTCGAACGCTAATTGGAGTGACGGTCTCGTTTTGGAATCCAACAACGTGACTTTCTTGGCACCTTCCTTTTATGGGACGTAACACTTTGCGGAATAGTGGCAACTATCAGTCGGCAGGCGTGACGAACAGCCAATTCTCGTTCTTTGCGACACAGCAAGATTTTTATCTGAAAAACACCTGGAGAATATTAAAAGACGGTACCAGATGATATATACTGAATTATGTGGGGATCGGACCAGGAGTGAGCGAGAAATTCAAGGTGTCCGACAACCAGGTGCTGTAGGATAGCTTTGTACATGTGGACGTTTTACCTATTCTGTCGTTTTGCTTTGTACATGTATACGAGTGAGTGCAACAGCGTCCGAAATGTGTACGACTAATAGGGTGGCTTTGTACATGTGGACGTTTTCCGGATTCTTAGGTAATTCTCACTTTGTAGTAGACCTTGTCAAGCAAGGTGATATTGGAGAAGATGAGCCACGGCCTATGCCAGCTTTAAATTAGCCCTTCGGTTTCGGAGGGCGGAAGAAGCGCATATTAGAGGCTCACGCACAAGGACCGAGCATCGGTCAGATTCGAGGGTTTTCAGTGGTTTCCGGCGAAGGGCGGGCTTCGGGCGGGTGTCTCCATAACCAATTTACTATGCAACGCCACCGGCCTATGCAACATGGACTGGCAAGTGGTGGACTGGGTCCTACTCAGACAGGGACCCGACTCGACACCAGCTGTTCCTGGACCATGCTATCATACCAGATAATGCAACTGGATCTACTGTACTGTATCTCCCCCTTGTACCAAGGAGATACAGTAATTGCGGCCTAGGTGATGTCGTGGACTACAGTACAACCCGACGCCGAGGCCCGGGGTCAGGATCCGTTAGACTGTGGCAACTGCAATGGCAGATGGACACATGAAGGAGCCACAATATGCGGCTCGGGCGGCCCAGGAGAGCCGCATATGGAATAATCCATAAAAGATGCCATCAGAAGCGGGGACATGAGACCAGGATGATAGGTTGAACGAGAACGAGGTTGAAGGCGAAGTCCCTTTTATACCTCGCACAGCTCGGATGTGAGTGTCGTGTTCGGTGGTTACAGTAGCTGTAGTCACTCGCTCGTCATACTCGTACAGTAAAGTAATTGCCATCGGCAGTTTGAACTCTTTCTGTACGGGCGCTCATTGGGGTCAAACCTTAACGTCACTAAAGTTTTATTATGCGTCCGCCACGTCTGTGATTCGTCTACTCAGCAGGCATTTTCGGGGTTGCACCTTTGACGTAGCCAGCGAACGAACTGTGATCGATACGTAGGGAATGGGGGATGTTTCCCTTTGGCCTGCAGTTTCCAAATTGGCCACGATCGGGTGGTAAAGTGAGGGTACAGTGTAGAGACACGAGAATATAATAATGAATTGAGTACGCCATCTTTGCTTGTTGCGGTACGAACTTTGCGGTACGAACTTCGGAAGCACGGTGCCAAGAGCGCACCGAAAGCGTGGATCGGTTGCAAACCCGCTAAGCGAGTTCAGGAAGGCGCATTAAAACTCGGTCGCACACACACCTCTTTTTAGTCTCACACAACCCCCCCCCCCCTCCAGTCGCCATGCGGGGGACGTTACGCGCACCCTTCAGAGCAATCTCTCCCCGCGATGCCATCCTCATTCTTCTCGGCGCCGCCTCAATGCATCTCTTCTCTTTCTTGTTTCCTCCCGTCCATGATTCATCCTCTTCTATAGTTTTCGATACCCGTTTGCCCTCTCAAGATTCTCAGACCAACGTCTCTCCAGTCTTACTAGACACGTGGAAATCCCCATCCTCGACCACACCCCATCTTGGCAGTGAGATACCTCACACGGAACTTATCAGCCATGCGCCAGGCTGGACCATCTTTCGAAACCTGTACATGGCCGACGGCACGTTGTTCATCCTCACGTCAAACCCAGAATCCTTCCCGGATATCAAGCTCATGACCTCGACGGGTCTGCCTGCCCTCAACTCTCCAGAAAGTATCGCTGAGCGGATGCCCACTGCTCGCGACCTTTCCTTCATCAGCCCTGATGAGGCACATCGACGCTGGGGGGGAGACCACTCCACGAGAGAGCTCAACCGGATTTTCCCGATCGATGGTTCTACTGTAAGCTCCGTTTGCCTCCATCGTGATCTCCGCTCATTGTTTATCAGCTCCTTTTCAACGACCCTGGCCAATGTGAGTTTTATTAACTTCTATTTTCCCACCATCGTACCAACGTTTTGACCAGTCCTGAATCATTATTACCACTTTTGTGCGGAGCTTCTCTTTGGTGCCTGGGCATTTTGGCATGGCACATTTGGCGGCGTGTCTTCTGGTTCTTCAATTCCACCGTTCACGCGTGCCATTTTCCCCCACGCAAGCGGCGAAGAATGGCGAGACGGGCCTGGGATGAACTTTTTTTTCCTGCGGTCCGCTTGGCCGTCGCTTACCGTCGAGACGCGGATCGACTGGTCTGACCGCGTGTCGGCCACATCCCTGCGAGCTGGCGAACGTAACGGCCGCGCGTGGTGGTTCGACACCGTCCTCCTCTCGGACCGCAGCGCTGCGTTCCGCGGGGCCGAGTGTGGCGAACGCACGCAGCGCACCGCGGCCGAGGCGATCAAGGGCGTTGTGGAGCGAGCCGGTCGCACGGGTTTCCTCGAGCGCGGCTGGTGGGATCCTGTGCGTCTCAGCGTGCTGCGCTTTGCGGGCATATCCCCGCGCACGCTGGATATCGGTCCGCGCGCATTCAAGCGCGTGGAGCGCGGATCGTCCCACGATGGCGGCGTTGAAGAAGTCGTAGTTACGTACATCACGCGTCAGGGTGTACGAAGACATCTGATAAAAGAGGACCATGAGGGCCTCGTGCGCGCGCTCGAGGAGATGTGTGAGAGGCGCGGGTGGGAGCTCAACGTCGTGCGTATGGAACGTCTCTCGAAGGAAGAGCAGCTCGCAGTTGCAGCGCGAACGACGGTAACGTTCTTTCGTGTGACTCTTCTTATCCTCACTGATCGCCTTTTCTTCTCTAGTTCCTTATCGGAGTCCATGGGAATGGATTGACGCATCTGATCATGATGCCTATAACCCCGATTTCGACCGTCATCGAGCTCTTTTATCCCGAGGGTTATGCCCACGATTATGAATGGACGACACGAGCACTGGGAATGAAGCACTTTGCCGTATGGAATGACACGTACGTTCAGGTCCTATTTTTGTCGAAGCGGGCGACTGAGCTGATTCCATCCGATGCTAGCTCAACTACGTACCCTGAACGGACGTGGCCAAACTACCCCGAGGGTTTCCAAGGCCCGCAAATTCCGGTCCATGGACCCTATGTTGCAAAACTCATTGAAGACCGAGCGGATGGCAATCTGCCGTAAGCTCCCCGAAGCATCGCTCTTGCTACAAGTTACCTATCAGATCACCACACGGACGCACAGTAGATTTTGCTTGATCATTCACTTGTTGTCTGTCCAGTTTTACACCATGACGCTGTTAATACTTTGTACTGAACGATACTTTACTAACTTAACTACACCTGCTCCTGTGCTCCTCTCGTTAACTCCCGGTTCTGCGCAGATCAGCAGTACCATCGTTACCCGAGGGTAATGTGGCTCGGGTTGTCTGCCATTTGTGTCCCACACCGATGACAATACTCATCGCTCGGCGCACCAGCATCGCTGGGATTTGCTTTGAATTTTAACGAATGCATTCGTCTCTTGCAAATCTCATCAGATGCTATGACGGAGCTATCGTGCAATCGGCGTGAGACACGAAATGTAGAAGTGCGCATCACATTCGGATACACTCTGAAAAGATCTGAAATTTCACGCTGTCCGTAGCTTTTCACACCATCTTAGTCAACAAAACTCGATACTAGCTTCGCGATCCGTAATCATACAGTAGAACTAGACAGCAGTCACACCACCTGAGAAGAGTACCCGCGAGCATGTCCCCGTCAGTTGTAGCACAGCACCTCGTAATCCTGTGGCCATGGCCGTCAGGGCCGCAGGAGTCGCTGATAAGTATAAGATACGCACGTCGACGAGAACTTCGGTACCGTTGAACGCGAGATGCGCCGCCGGGAGATGCTCTCCGATCTTGGCGGGGTGGAGGCCTTCGTTATATCTGACACGGGCGACGTAGAGCAGCGCGCCGTTTGCTTCCTTACCGCCTTCCACCGGCGTGGCACCGAGTTCCTCAACGTTCAGCTGGTGGCTGAATGGAACCCAGCGGACCCCTTTGGGATCAACCACAAGGACCTCGAACGTAGGGAGCTCATTCAGATATGAGTATGTGGACAGGTATCAGTATGTGTGTGAGAGAGTTACCTCGATAACTTTGCCTGCGTACCCAATGGCAGATCCTTGCCTGAAATTAGCGGAAGCCTTTCCAATCTCTAAACATAGGGACAATGAATCAAGGGATGGAAGAAGTACGATCGATAAAGCTTACGGAGTCCATGCTCGAAGTACGCGCGAGCAACGTAGATTTTGTTGCCATCTTTATCGTTCCCGACTACGAGTGCTGACGAGGGAATGTTATCGCGCCCCTCGACAAGGACCCAGGTGGCGGGAGCACGAGGGCCATGATTACGGAACTCTTCAGTTTTTGCCTGCGATTCCTTTGCCCATCCCTGCACACCCCATGCGAGGGCATCTTTCTTTTTTATATATAGATAAGCAGCGGATAAAGCAGAAGATGAAGTAGTAATCCTACATCTTCTTCTGATTTTTTGTGTTCCTCGTGCTTGTGGTAGGCGACGTATCCCGCACCGAGGAGGCCAAGGCCTGCCGCAATGCCGCCACCGATCTGGGATAATGTAAGTAGATGCTAACAACGACCCCGGACGAAAGCCCACACCTTGAGTTTTTTCTTGCGGTCATCATCGAGGTCCCACCAATTCTTCTTTTGCTCTTCGTGAGGGACCTCGACGGTTTGATCCGGGTGGTTGTGGTAGTCACTTGGTTGTTGTACATCTTGGCCGTGGTAGTCCTCTTGCGAGAATATGGGGATAAGTCGGTGGTACGGGGGAACGAGTTTTACCTTTGTCGTGAGGACGGTTGTACGGTTCGTGATCCTTCCATTTGTCGTCAGGGATCTTGCCCCACAGAGCAGGAGTGACGGAAGGAGCCCAGTCACTCTGGGGGAAATGATCAGGGGAGGCGGCTCACCCAAGATGAACCTGATAGGCTCACCTGGGATCTATGTGGCTGAATGATCTTGTATCGAGCACCTAAAGGACGACGATGAGAGAGTATCCTGTCCATTACAATAGTATTGGCACGGATTACCTTCGAACTCGACGATGTCGCCGTAATTGTACTGGGTTCCAGGTTCCCAAGAGGCAGTCATTGGAGTATACGTTCACGGTTGGGGCACTCCCCAGACCGCAAGTGAGGCTCTTTATACGCAGGAGTTATCAATATCAACATCGATCTAAGAAGAGTGATGAGATGCAGATGAGTGACACGGTCATTAGACCTTCCTTATGTAACGTGAGCGCTTGTGGCCAGTCTTTTCACGGTACTGTATGGACATTGTTCCTCGTTTGTCCATCACACGTCATGGGGACAATGAGGACACCGATTCCACACCATGTCTCCCTGCCAGTTCATTCTCTCCCATCCATCTATGCCGATGTGGAGGACACTCCTGCTGCTCGACTGCGTGCCCTGCCCAGGTGCCAAACACGTCATCCACCTTGCGTATGCAACTCCTCCACAAGCCTCCACCTCCACTCTTCAGATCGCGATTCCGACTTCGATCCACCCCCAAAATGGGCCAACTCGTCAACGACAAGCTCTGTTTGTGAAAACCTCAGGAGCTTGTTCACCCATGCCCTCCATGACCCTGGAGACACCCCGCACAAAGATGTGCACAGGAATAGCATCAATTTGAGTGAGGGCGAGGACAACCTGAGTTGGAGGCTCGTCACGCCTGTCTTCCCCTACTGATCTGAATGGTGCTCCACCACATCAGGAAAAACCTCCCGCACTAGCGAGAGATAATGCCGTGCTAAATTATTGATAATTCAGATAATGTGGACGGCGTGCTAGTAATTGATGATAATCACTAATAATGAGCACTAACACGCATAATCGCTTATGAGATAATATAATGGAGGAAAGTTACGACAAAAATCTGAGGTACATATCTCGATCACTGAAGGGATTTACATAAAATGTATGACATAGCTCAAGTATTGAATAAGTGTTCCACTCCGGAGGTATACGACGGCTGAAATGAGGAAATAAGTGTATACAAGAAATGATCG